>JAOWBW010000551.1:538873-644469 GCA_026119855.1 Campanula takesimana
GGAGAAATTTCCAATCCTCCCACCAAGATGAATAGTTGGATATATTTCAGTCATGTCTGAAACCCCAACCTGCGAGCTTTGATCAGCCATCACTTCTACCCCAATCTCCGAGCCATGGTAACCGCAGGATCCAAATTTGAGAAGCTCTCAATGAGCAGTCTCCGGCCCAAAATAGCGGGAACTCCTATAGGTACCGCCGCCCTCCGACCACCGGTAAGGGAAAGAAACCCTGGAACGTTAACAACATCCAAGAAGGAAGCTCAAGGCAAGCCTCTCAAAGGGTGGACTACAGAAAGGCGTCAGTATGTAAGGTTTGAGGATTTCGGAATGCCTATAAGTAAGTGTTCGAAGGTTAGTCAAGCAAGGCCTTGTAAAACCTTTGGTCAACTATCAACCAGGAATCCCGAGAAACCCCTTGACCAAAACAAAAGATGCGCCTTCCACAATTATCATGGCCACGATACCCGATGATTGCTCCGTGATAAAACGCATCATCCTCGACCTCATTGACAAAGGGAAACTTGAACACCCCCGTGTGGCCCGAGCGTGATTAATAACCATTTCCCCAACAACCAAGCATTAATATGATTGAGTTCGAGGAGCCTACACCTGTGAACCTTTTGGAATTCAATGTCCCAATGGCTCAGATTGGGGAAGAATGGAAGGAAGCTTATGGGCATGTGTGCAAGAGGGAGATATGAGATGCCATCCGACTTTATGATCGCCAATGTTGATGAGTGCAAGGGTACCCCACCAAAACGCCGATGAATTGGTCGTATGACACTCACCGAACATGATTTAACGTTTGAACAATGCATGGAGGAGATGGAAAGGTCCATTAGAGTACGTTGGACAGCGAAAGCCAAGGCTCGAATGGAGATAGCCTTTCCCATGATGATTGCTTCCATATCATTGAGGCATGTAGTTCATCTACGGGCAAGAGGACAATTAAACGAAACGGGTCCGAGGTCGCAAAGATCCCGAAATGATTGACTATGAAGGGTATCTCACCCAAATGAAAGAAGCCGTTCGTTCTCTACCTCACAAGAGCTTCGGATCCTATGTGAAAGTGATGATGATGAAGTATCCTCAAATGTGGCTCCTTGTGTTTTCTCCCCAAAATTGGAAGAAGAGGTATTTCCGGCCCTGGATGATTTCTTAGCTTTGCCACACTAATCTCCGCCACCGCCGCTGTTTGACGGATCAGCGTTCCCAGATAATTATTGTTGCATGCTCACCCTGGAAAAGCTCCGTGAAACTGTGGGAGCCGGAAGAGCCAGAACCCCACCCTATCTCCCTTGGAGAAATTTGTGGGTCAACATCCACCCCAAAACGAATGGTCACGGTAAATGAGTTAAGGAGGGAGGCATGGCCGTACGGTACCCAAAACCCTCCGCCTATCGGAGATGAGATGATAAAAGTCATGACTCCTTAGAAATGAGTGTATTAACTCGATCAGGGCAAGTGCACACGGAGAACCCTAAGAAACCTCCACCACCGGAACACCGAGCGCCTCCCTTTCTTGTTGACGAGGCAAAACCCCAGGTTCCGGAGAAGAGGATCCCATGTTATCCCCAACTTAGAGGACACAAGCTACACATCTTTGTGGTCCCTCCTTACTTCCTCCTACCCTCATAAGCTCAAGTTGGAGGAATGCTTGGCCCACACTATGGTAGCCACCCACCACAGCTCCCCGAGGAAGCCGTGGCAAATGATCGAAGTGTTCAGTATGGAAATATCATCACATTCACAGATTTGGATTTGCCGAAGTTTGGAGCTAGCCATAACGAGGCCCTTTACATCACGTACAATTGGATGATCGCCGCCCCCCTCGGGTTCTGGTCGATAACGGCTCCGCCATGAATGTCCTCCCCGCTAAGATGATGGATCTACTTGGCCTTGAGATCGCCGACCTAAAGCCTTCCGTGATCACTGTCAAAGCTTATGATTCTACGGCCTGCTCAGTCTTAGGGGTGGACACGTTGAACCTTTGGTTTGGGAAACAATGATGCCGACCGACTTCCAAGTGCTTGACATCCCCATATCCTTCACTGCCTTATTGGGATGCCCGTGTGCTCCACAAAGTCAACGGGGTTGCCTCCACTCTCCATCAATGTGTGAAATACGTGCAAGGGGGTAACTTGACAACTATTTATGGGGACAGTGTGACCACAGAAGGAACCAACACCAATGGGATTCCCGTGTTAGAAATTAAGCATGAGGGGAGCGGCATGGTTTTGACCGGCTTCACAGAAGTACCACCCAAAACCCACATTTGTTGTGTAGATCTCACGCTCACCAAGGATAAGATTCCTCTTGCGATGAGAATGATGCGTCTGATGCGCTACCTCCCAGGGCTCGGACTGGGAAGAAAGCTCCAAGGGACTCACAAGATTGTTGAGATCAAAGAGCAAAACACGCTTCATGGCTTGGGATACAAACCCACCCCCGGAGACCTCAGGATGGATAAGGAAATGGCTCGGAAGAAAAGCCAAGCCAGGGCTCAAGGGATTCCGTTTAAAACCCCTAACCTCCGTCCTTATACCTTTGATATGAGCCGTTACTTTGTGAAGGGGGAGTTCAAGTCGAACCCCCAAAGCCAAGGGAGCCGATGATGACCAATTGGGATAAGTTGCAAGAGGATCTCAAAAGGTTCCGAGGGGGTGGTGGCAAACCCCGTGAGGAGGGCATTTTTGGATATGCCCAAGATAAAAGATCCTACCGATACTACTATCAGCCACGAATACACCTTCAAGGGGGTGCCCGAAATGGTAAAAGAGTTTGAAACCTTGTCTGTGACGGGAGCTAGCAAGGAAAGGGGATCCGTCTGGGGACAAAATGGCGGATACAAGTTTGAGGAGGTAGTTCCTAAGGGTGCCGCCAAGGATGCTATGGCAATGAGTGGAACGGTGTGGTAATGCAAAGAATGTTCGGAGAAGACTTGGTTGTACCTGACCTAATTGACTTCGAAAAGGAAATGATTGCCGTGATTGAGGGTGGACCTCTTGCAAAGAAGAAATGACCGCGAAACTTGGACTGGTCCCTCGTCCCCTAAAGTCAAATGTCGTAGGATCCAATGTAGTTGAGTCTCCCAATCTCTTGTCTTTGAATTCGAGTCTGTCTCCTCCGAGGGCCTCACGCCCGAGGATTATGAACTTGTAGCCAACGTTGTATTCCCGTTTGCATTAAATGAAATGATAGACCTTTCCGAGTATCCCCTCATTGCCAACTTATTAGATGATAAATTAACTAATAATCTGAAAATGGTTAATAATGAATCACCTAATAATGCAGACGCACTAAACAATCCAAACATTAAACAGTCATCAAAGCAGGTTTGTTGATCGAGAGGAAACCGTGCCCAAGCTGCCGAAGAGGTTTTGACTAAGGTGAATTTGGGAACCGAAAATGAGCCGAAGGAGACACAGATTGGGGAATACTTCAAAGGGGCCGAAAGGGAAGCTTTGGTTGAGCTACTCAAAGAGTATGTAGATGTGTTTGCATGGTCTTATAAGGATATGCCAGGGTTGTGCTTCGATCGTGGAACACAGGATCCCCGTGGACCCCGAGGTGAAGCCCGTTAAGCAAAAACTTCGGCGGATCAAACCAGAATGGTCCCTGCAGGTCAAAGAAGAGACTGAGAAGTTGCTTCGGGTCGGCTTTATAAGAGTGATAGAATACCCCTCATGGCTCTCCAACATAGTAACGGTCACAAAGGCCAACGGAAAGGTTCGATGCTGCGTCGACTTTAGGGATCTCAACAAAGTGAGTCCCAAAGATGACTTTCCCCTCCCAAACATCGACATGCTTGTGGATGCAGCCTCTAGCTTTGAGGTTAAGTCTTTTGTGGATGGCTTCGCCGGATATAACCAGATTAAGATGGCAGAGGAGGACCAGGAAAAAACTGCCTTCACCACCCCATGGGGAACCTTTTGCTATACCGTGATGCCTTTCGGGTTGCGAAACGCTGGGGCTACCTACCAAAAAGAGCTGCGACCGCACTCTTCCACGACATGATCCATAAGGAAATAGAAGTGTATGTCGATGACATGATCGTGAATTCTAAGGGCTCTGACGGGAAACATTTGATAGACTTGAGAAAGTTAATTGACAGGCTTAGGAAGCACTCCATGAGACTTAATCCGGCCAAGTGCACTTTTGGGGTTTCTCGTGGAAAGGTTTTGGATACATGGTCACCGAACGGGGCATCGAAATTGATCCTCAAAAGGTCAAGGCAATTGTGGAAATGAGGCCGCCTCGCACCTAAACAGAAGTAAAAGCCTTCATGGGAAGATTACAATACATCAGCCGCTTCATAAACCAACTCACTCCCATTTGTGAGCCCATCTTCAAACTGCTAAGAAAGAATGCCGAGGTCAAATGGAACGGGGAGTGCCAAAGGGCCTTCAACAAGATTAAGGCCTACCTCATCCACCCGCCAATCCTATGCCCTCCGCACAAAGACAAGCCACTCTTGCTTTACCTAACGGTGACTGATGTGTCGATAGGAGCAATGTTGGCCCAAGAGAAGAAAGATTCAAAGGTGAAAATGCCATCTACTTTGTGAACCGTAAGCTACAAGGAAGCGAGCTCAACTACTCCCCAATTGAGAAGACTTGCGCAGGATTGGTATGGGTCGTGAGAAAGTTAAAACATTACATGCAGGCTCATCTGATACAACTTATTTCCAAAATAGACCCCATCAAATGCTTATTGGAAAAGCCATCTTTGTCTATGAGGCTTGCCAAATGATCTTTCTTCTTAGCCGAGTAGGATATCAGTTATGTGTCGAGAAAGGCAGTCAAAGGAAGAGTTTTGGCAGAACACTTGGCAGATTTCCCTAGTAATGAAGAAAGGGGGCCCGAACCAAGATTCCCAGATGAAGGAATCTTTACCCTCGAGGGAGGAAATAGGTGGCAATTGTTCTTCGACGGAGCGACCAATAAAAGAGGAAACGGTGTAGGATTGCTCTTAGTGAACCCAAAAGACGAGCACACCCCCATCGCCATCAAATTGAACTTTGATGTCACCAACAATGCCGCAGAATATGAGGCATGCACAGTCGGTTTGGAGGCAGCCTTGGAAAGGAATGTTAAGGAGCTGGAAGTATACGGCGATTCGGCCTTGATTATCAACCAAGTCTCGAACAAATGGAAAACACTGGATCCCGGTTTGCGAAAATATCATGCCTATATGGAAGAGCTCATAGCACAATTCCAAGAGGTCAGCTTCCATTACCTGCCGAGGGACCGGAACCGTTTCGCCGATGCCCTAGCAACTTTGGCTTCATTAGTGGAAATCCCCGAGGGAAAATTGATATAACCATTCCAGGTCGGGAGAAAGGAAAGCCCAGCATACTGCTTCGAAATCGGAGCAATCCTGGAAGAGGTAAAGGAGCCATGGTACAACCAGATTTACCAATTCCTCAAAGAAGGAGAAGCTTCCTTCATGAATGAAAAGGGAGAGTATTTGCACGGGATCAAAGCCAAAGGTATGATGGCACTCAAGCGGTTGGCATCCAATTACATCATCCTGGGGGACATCCTATACAAAAAACGCCATCGGGGCCTTCTCCTTAGATGCATAAGTGGGGAAAGGGCAAAAGAACTCATGCAAGAAGTTCATGGTGGAGTGTGTGGTCCTCATATGAACGCAAGGGCATTAATGCAAACCATTCTGCGGATGGGTTACTTCTGGATCTCAATGGAAACAGATTGCATACAATTCGTAAGGAGGTGAGATAAATGTCAGCGTTTCTCCAACCTCAACCACCTACCGCCTCATCATCTCTACTGCATGACTACACCATGGCCCTTCTCAACATGGGGCATAGATGTTATCGGGAAAATCTCCTTGTCTGGTACCAAAGGTCACAAGTTTGTTTTGGTAGCCGTGGATTACTTCACAAACTGGGTAGAGGCTAAGTCATACTGGGTCCTCACCTCTAAGAAGGTGGCGGGATTTATAAAAGAGAATATCATGTGCCGGTACGGGGTCCCGAACGAGGTCATTACCGACAACGGCTCCCACTTCGAGGGTGAATGCGATCGATTATTGGGAGAATTCCGAGTTACTCGTGACAAGTCCTCCCCATATAGACCCCAGACCAATGGCGCGGTAGAAGCCGCCAACAAAACGCTTGAGAGGATCATTAGAAAGATGGCAACACGGGGAAGAGATTGGCCTGAAAAGCTACACCTAGCTTTGTGGGGCTACCGGACTTCGGTCAGAACAACCACAGGAGAAACTCCTTTTGCTTTGACGTACGGAATGGAAGCCATGCTCCCCGCAGAATTGGAAGTACCGTCACTAAGAATTTTGTTGGAAAATAAGATCCACGAGGTCGATTGGCTTCGAAGCCGACATGATGAGCTGGCCTTATTGGACGAACGTCGCCTGAGGGCCATGGAACACATCCGCGCCTACCAAGGGAGAATGGCGCGAGCCTTTGATAAGAAGGTAAAGCCCCGAGAGATTCGGGCAGGAGATTTAGTCCTTAAGGAAAAACCCCCAGGGAGGTCTAATCCCGATGGAAAATGGGAACCCGTGTGGATTGGTCCCTTTGTGGTACAAGAATTCTTTTCAGGGGGCGCAATGAGGCTCGCAGACTTGGACGGCAACCCCTTTATGCACCCAGTCAATGGTGATAAGCTCCGTCGTTACTTTGTTTAAAAAAAAAAAAAAAAGGGGGGGTGATAAAAGAATATACCCACCTAGATTGAAAACCCATTTGGGCGGTCTAGAGAAAAAACAGGGTCGCATCCTAAAAATCTGTGGAGAAATGAACTACGATGACCTGAGCCCCTTAGATTTTCATTTGTAACAGGGGAACGTAGGCAGCCAATCTTTGGTCCGGTCTAAAAAATAAATAAAAATCAAATTTGGACTTGAGCAAGAGCTCCATGAGAATGCAAATTGGCTTCATAAGTAACCATTTTCATTACAGTTAAAACACTTCTTTGATGAGTTCAAGCACGGTCTACTCTCGACCCAACTAACATGCTTAAGACATAACTAAAATACCTAAGATAAACTAATGTGTCTGCAATGGCAATGGGTGGATACATGGAAATCACCGTTCTTCGTCCCTCCACTTCTTCTTTTGACTTCTTCGGGTCTTCTTTTTCTTCACCTCAAAGATGTCAATTCCCCCTTTTCCATGATTAGAGGCTCTTCCAACGTCATCTACGAGCCCGGTCGCCCTCAAAGCCGCATTGGCAGCAGCCCGAGCCCGAAAATCCTCCATTCGTGCCCCCGCCTTAGGCATCACGGCCATCCTCCTGTCTGCCAAAACTCTGTAGTCTTCAACAACGTCTCCAGTAATGTTATGGCCACTCGCCACAGCTTCGGTCTCCCTTAGAACCCTGCTAGGACCATAAGTCTCACCAAGAATAGCCTCACGCCTCTCCTCAATGAGCCTCTGAGTCTGTCCCATGGTCCATTCATACCAGTCCAAGTACATCGTGGTCAAAACCATGCTAGCCGCTCGCCCAAGAAGTGCCCGAGCTGGAAAGAGGGAATAAGTCCACGACCGGGACAGGAATGAAACGGTGGAGGAATCCCACATAGACAGAGATGGAAGCCTCAAGTGCTCCGGGTTGACACCCGACCACTCCAACAGTGGAGTCTACGGTAACCCAAACTGACGACGGACCAAAGAAGGGATATAATGAGATGAACCCAAGAGTCCTAGCACCCGAACAAAGGGGGAATTATCTTGATACTCACGCACCGAGCCAATACGCCAATGGGGAACTAGCCAGCGTATCTCGGCAGTCGTGAGGCGAGCCATGTAAGCCTCCCAATCACTCTGAATTAGGTCTAAGATAATGCCTCTCAAAGAGTAAGACCAAGGATTGTGAGAGATAGGAGCCTCCGGAATGGCCATCAACCTCTCCCTCAACCACAAAGTAAGCAAGGCAGGGCTACCGCTGCGCATGAAACCATCCCCCAAAGCCAAGTGGTCCATACCGTGAAGGGTCTCACCCAAGATCAAGGGGACAATATCCTTCCCCGCACAGCACTCCTCGAGGACACTCAATAAAACCCGATGGCAGGTGCCCTTGGAACTGACCATGTAGAAAAAAGCAAGGACGCATAAACCGAAGGCATTCCAAGAAGCCTCATTCGTGTGATCCATAAACTTCTCAGGGACATCTGAAATATCAATAAAAGTGTGATCAAGGACCATGCATTGGGCCTCTTCCAAAGAAATACCAAGAAGAGAAACCAACCTCTCAACACACATGGTGTCATCAACCGAAGGAAGAGAAATGACCTCAGTATCCACGCCGCCCACCAAAGCCTTGAAATCCTCATAAGTAGGAGTGATCTCGTTGTAGGAGAAACAATAGACATGCCTCCTAACATCCCAAAAGGACGCAGCGGCTCTCAATAGCTCAAGATCCGGAATGAACTCCTTGAGAGACCAAAGGGATTGAAGGCCAAACATGGATTGGAAAGTTCCCTTGTGATTCCTCATGTGGGACCGCATCCAAAGCCTAAGGTTGCCCTCGAAACATTCTTGATGAATTTTGGACAATTTTGGTGGTTTCTCCATGAGAAAGGGTTCCATGGAAAAAGGAGCTTTCGAAATGAAGAAGACGAACTGATTGATGAACTCAGGACTGTGGCATTTAGGTAGATGACCAGGCCTGAAACAAAATTGAATGAAAAAGGAGTACTTCCTTCCCGAGCCGTACGGCTACTTTAGCCCTGTCAAAATTGATGATTTCTTGTTGAGAGTTAGCTTTGTGGTCCAACCCATTTAAAGCCCCTTCCCAACCAATGTCATAAATGCAACCGAAAATGCCCCCTTTGGCTCATGCAACTTGAATTGAACCTAGAAAATTTAGGTTCCCGAAGTCATCACAGGCACTCCTAGCGACGTAAGCCCAGCTTTGTGAAATTAAATATGGCCGTCCTCAACGTAAGCCCAGTTAAAATTTGGAATTTGAAATGGTCTTTTGCTTAATGCTTATTATGGCCGTCCTCGACGTAAGCCCAGTTAAAATTTGGAAATTGAAATGGTCTTCTGCTTGATGCTTATTGTGGCCGTCCCCGACATAAGCCCATTAGCTATGACTTAGAATAGTCGTTATAGGCTAGAGCCTTTGTCCCGGCAGTCCTTAGAGGGACGTAAAACCAGTTTTCCCGTCAATCTCCCCAAAGACGGAGTTGACCCCGGTCAAGCTTAGACTTAGAATAGTCGTTATAGGCTAGAGCCTTTGTCCCGGCAGTCCTTAGAGGGACGTAAGACTAGTTTTCCCGTCAGTCTCCCCAAAGATGGAGTTGACCCCGGTCAAGCTATGACTTAGAATAGTCATTATAGGCTAGAGCCTTTGTCCTGGCAGTCCTTAGAGGGACGTAAGACCAGTTTTCCTATCAATCTCCCCAAAGACGAAGTTGACCCCGGTCAAGCTTAGACTTAGAATAGTCGTTATAGGCTAGAGACTTTGTCCCGGCAGTCCTTAGAAGGACGTAAGACCAGTTGTTCCGTCAATCTCCCCAAAGATGGAGTTGACCCGGTCAAGCTTAGACTTAGAATAGTCGTTACAGGCTAGAGCCTTTGTCCCGGCAGTCCTTAGAGGGACGTAAGACCAGTTTTTCCGTCAATCTCCCCAAAGACGGAGTTGACTCCGGTCAAGCTTAGACTTAGAATAGTCGTTATAGGCTAGAGCCTTTGTCCCGGCAGTCCTTAGAGGGACGTAAGACCAGTTTTCCCGTCAATCTCCCCAGAGATGGAGTTGACCCCGGTCAAGCTATCACTTAGAATAGTCGTTATAGGCTAGAGCATTTGTCCCGGCAGTCCTTAGAGGGACGTAAGACCAGTTTTCCTATCAATCTCCCTAAAGACGGAGTTGACCCCGGTCAAGCTTAGACTTAGAATAGTCGTTATAGGCTAGAGCCTTTGTCCCGGCAGTCCTTAGAGGAACGTAAGACCAGTTTTCCCGTCAATCTCCCCAAAGATGGAGTTGACCCCGGTCAAGCTATGACTTAGAATAGTCGTTATAGGCTAGAGCCTTTGTCCCGGCAGTCCTTAGAGGGACGTAAGACCAATTTTCCCGTCAATCTCCCCAAAGATGGAGTTGACCCCGGTCAAGCTATGACTTAGAATAGTCGTTATAGGCTAGAGCCTTTGTCCCGGCAGTCCTTAGAGGGACGTAAGACCAGTTTTCCCGTCAATCTCCCCAAAGATGGAGTTGACCCCGGTCAAGCAATGACTTAGAATAGTCGTTATAGGCTAGAGCCTTTGTCCCGGCAGTCCTTAGAGGGACGTAAGACCTGTTTTTCCGTCAATCTCCCCAAAGACGGAGTTGACTCCGGTCAAGCTTAGACTTAGAATAGTCGTTATAGGCTAGAGCCTTTGTCCCGGCAGTCCTTAGAAGGACGTAAGACCAGTTTTCCCGTCAATCTCCCCAGAGATGGAGTTGACCACGGTCAAGCTATCACTTATAATAGTCGTTATAGGCTAGAGAATTTGTCCCAGCAGTCCTTAGAGGGACGTAAGACCAGTTTTCCTATCAATCTCCCCAAAGACGGAGTTGACCCCGGTCAAGCTTAGACTTAGAATAGTCGTTATAGGCTAGAGCCTTTGTCCCGGCAGTCCTTAGAGGAACGTAAGACCAGTTTTCCCGTCAATCTCCCCAAAGATGGAGTTGACCCCGGTCAAGCTATGACTTAGAATAGTCGTTATAGGCTAGAGCCTTTGTCCTGGCAGTCCTTAGAGGGACGTAAGACCAATTTTCCCCTCAATCCCCCTAAAGATGGAGTTGACCCCGGTCAAGCTATGACTTAGAATAGTCGTTATAGGCTAGAGCCTTTGTCCCGGCAGTCCTTAGAGGGACGTAAGACCAGTTTTCCCGTCAATCTCCCCAAAGACGAAGTTGACCCCGGTCAAGCTTAGACTTAGAATAGTCGTTATAGGCTAGAGCCTTTGTCCCGGCAGTCCTTAGAGGTACGTAAGACCAGTTTTTCCGTCAATCTCCCCAAAGATGAAGTTGACCCCGGTCAAGCTTAGACTTAGAATAGTCGTTATAGGCTAGAGCCTTTGTCCCGGCAGTCCTTAGAGGGACGTAAGACCAGTTTTCCTGTCAATCTCCCCAAAGACGGAGTTGACCCCGGTCAAGCTTACACTTAGAATAGTCGTTATAGGCTAGAGCCTTTGTCCCGATAGTCCTTAGAGGGACGTAAGACCAGTTTTCCTGTCAATATCCCCAAAGATGGAGTTGACCCCGGTCAAACTTGGACTTAGAATAGTCACCATAGGCCGTCCCCGACGTAAGCCCAGTAAAAATCTGTCCCGTGTAAGTCAACCCTCTCCTATAGAGTCAAGTTGACCGTATCCCCAGCAAGTCAACCCTCTCCCATAGAGCCAAGTTGACCATGTCTCGCCTCTGACCCCTAGAGTCATGCCCCCTTGCGGATCTAAGTAACCCCGCGTACCTCTGAACTACATTAGGCCTGATTCCCCGCGAACGGGATACGTAGGAATCCTATACCACTAGGTCCAGCCATGCAACCAAAATCGGTTAAAGCCGTCGTCCCGTTAGATTGGGATGCTTATTTCTATCGACAACCCCGCTCCTTCGAAGCGACGTTGCCGAGGGGCTTTGTAAGTACCCCAATCTGAAACCGACCTATCTTAGAGGTAGCCTTATCACCGTTTCAGGGATAAGCTAATAGGCCAGGACCTCCCTAGGATAAGCTATAAATTCCAGGACTACTCTGGTATAAAATTGGAAAAATCCGGAAGCTCGCCAGGCTGAGCCGTACGGATGTTTTGGGTACTAGAGGGGCCTAGCTGTACGGCTGGTTTGGGCACCCTCAGTCCCTAAAAATAGATCCCCTTGCTGATTATTTTAGGGGGGGAGAAACATTAGAGCTGAGGTTACTCTGTCGAATTCACCTCAGAATAGTGTGAGTAAGAGTGAACAAAGAGTGAAAGAGAGAAAGGAAGATTGGCCTAAACCAAGATAGGTAAAGCTACCTCCTCCCCCTCCCTTCTCTTCATCTAAGAACTCTATTTATCTTTGATCTTGTCATTTATTGTTGATCTTTACATTCTTGCAAGTCTTGTCCATTCAAGCAATATACATATATCTATTATTATTTATATTTCCTAGTCCAAGCCATGAGATGATCAAAGGTGCCCTCCATACTTTGTGTGGAAGAGGTTCAAACCTAGTTTGATTATGGCTTGTTGATTGTTCATTTACATTCTTGTCATGGATGATGCTCTTGTTGTTCATTTTTCTCATTTTAAGCTATGATGATCATGTTGAGGATAAAGTCTCAATCTTTATCCTCATCACCTTGATCTAGCCCGAAATTCCCAAGTTTGGGTAATAAAGATCCAATCTTTATGGTTTGTTCTTGTCCCTAAAGGATTAATCTTGCCTAGAAGAGCCATTTTGATGGTAAAGTTTCAATCTTTATTCATCAAATGGTCACTATGGCTCAAAAGGGCATATTGGCCACCTTTTTCATTTTTCTCCCATGATTGCCTTTGATCATGCCCAAACTCTTGTTTTGGGAGGTTCTTTGATGATCAAATGTCATAGGAATGAGTCGTTAATGTTGTTTTGTGTTGGAATAACAAACTGGAATCAGAACAGTTTGGTCCAGTTCAAGCAGAATGCTCTGTTTCTGCCTGGAACTGGACTGTTGCTTGAACAAACTGTAAAATCCTAGGAGTGGTCTCCCCATCCGTACGGCTACTTTGGCCGTATGGGGAGATTGACCATTTTGCCCTTCTGTCTTCTGTTTTCTTGTCAAACAAACCCTTTTTCAGTTGAAAAGATAAATAAAAAGTTAAAACAAAGATTTTCCGTTAAAACACACACACACACACATGCACTTTTGTTAACTAACAAGGGAGACTCGGCTTTGTCCGAGGCAACTTGGGAGGACGTAAAAACTCTTCCCAAGTTGTAACCTGATCTCCGAACCTTTGAACTCAAACCTTTGTCATTTTGTTGGGTTTAAAATTAACAAAATGTGGCGACTCCGTTAAATTGGTCCGGTTCCCGCGTTTGGTATTTCGCCCTTGAAACGTGCTCGTGTTTTTTTTTGGGGCGGGAACCTTACAACCTGGGACTTTTCAAAGGTGCATGATGAGTATTTTCTCCGAGTTTATAGAAAAGTTTATGGAAGTTTTCATGGATGACTTCACTGTCCATGGAGACTCGTTTGATGAATGCCTTGCTCATTTTGGACTAGTATTGGATAGATGCATTGAAACCAATTTGGTCTTAAATTTTGAAAATGTCACTTTATGGTCGAGCAAGGCATTGTTTTGGGTCATGTTGTGTCGAAAAAGGGTATCAAAGTTGACAAAGCTAAGATTGATGTCATTTCTTCACTTCCTTACCCGACCAATGTGCGTGAAGTCCGGTGTTTCCTTGGCCATGCCGGGTTTTACCGGCGGTTCATTAAGGACTTCTCAAATATTGCTTCACCTCTATGCACCCTATTGCAAAAAGAGGTTGATTTTAATTTTGATGATAATTGCAAGCAATCTTTTAATGAGTTGAAGTCTAGGTTGACAACCACCCCCATTATTCAAGCACCCGATTGGTCTCGTCCCTTTGAGATCATGTGTGATGCTAGTGATTATGCCGTGGGGGCGGTTTTGGGTCAAAAAGTGGAGCGTGCCTCGCATGTGATTTATTATGCGTCTATGACCTTGAATGGGGCATAAAGAAATTACTCCACTACTGAGAAAGAGATGTTGGTGGTGGTTTTTGCACTAGAGAAATTTAGGTCCTACTTGTTGGGCACTAAAATCATTTTTTATACCGACCACGCTGCTCTTAAGTATTTAATGTCTAAAACAGAGGCTAAACCGAGACTCATTCGGTGGATTCTCTTGTTGAGTGAGTTTGACATAGAGGTTAAGGACAAAAAGGGGGCTAAAAATCTAGTTGCCGACCATTTGAGTCGCCTTGTAATGGAGGAGGACAAGCCTTATAAACAAACCCCAATCCGGGGTGAGTTTCCTGATGAGGTTCTTTGGGCAGTTAATTCAGTTGCCCCTTGGTATGCGGACTTGGTCAATTTTCTTGTCTCTAATAAATTCCCTCCGGGGATGTCAAAATCTAAAAGAGACAAAGTCCGTAGTGATGCCAAATATTATGTGTGGGATGAGCCCAACTTGTGGAGGCATTGTGCCGACCAAGTCATTCGGAGGTGTATTCCCGATAGTGAAGTGTCCTCTATTCTCAAATTCTGTCATGAGTATGCGTGTGGTGGTCATTTTGGTGCGAAAAAGACCGCTAGAAAAGTCTTGGATTGTGGCTTCTTTTGGCCAACTTTGTTCCGGGATGCGGTCACTTTTTGTCAGTCGTGTGATAGGTGCCAAAGGGTTGGTAATATTGGGCGCCGTGATGAAATGCCACAAACCCTCATTGTGAATTGTGAAATCTTTGAGGTGTGGGGGATAGACTTTATGGGTCCGTTCCCTAATTCTTGTGGGTTTGTGTACATTTTGCTTGCGGTGGAATATGTGTCCAAATGGGTGGAAGCCATCCCTACCCGCACCGATGATTCAAAAATAGTGGTCAACTTCCTTAGGAGCAACATTCTGTGTCGGTTTGGGATGCCAAGGGCCATTATTAGTGATAGGGGGACTCATTTTTGCAATAAGACAATCGAAGCTCTAGTCAAGAGATATTACATCACCCATAAGGTGTCGATTGCTTATCATCCCCAAACAAATGGCCAAGCCGAGGTGTCCAATAGAGAGATAAAATCCATCCTTGAGAAAACTGTGAACCCGAATAGGAAGGATTGGAGTCAAAGGCTTGATGATGTGTTGTGGGCTTACCGGACAGCATATAAGACACCTATTGGTATGTCACCATATCGGTTGGTGTTTGGTAAACCTTGCCATTTACCGGTGGAGCTTGAACACAAAGCCTATTGGGCGGTCAAAAAGTTCAATTTGAACTTAGAGGGTTCCGGTGAGGAGCGACAATTGCATTTGAGTGAGTTGGATGAGATTAGGAGAGATGCCTATGAGAATAACCTCCTTTATAAGGAGCGAGCGAAGATATGGCATGATAAAATGATCATTAGAAAGGACTTTAAGGTTGGTCAAAAGGTCCTTCTTTTTAATTCCCGTCTTCGTTTGTTTCCGGGGAAGTTGAGGTCTCGGTGGACCGGCCCTTATGTGGTGAGGGAGGTGTCCCCGCTTGGGACGGTGGTAATCTCTAGTCCTAATGAGGACAAAGGATTCAAAGTTAATGGTCAACGGTTGAAACCGTATTTTGAGAACGAAGTCGTGAATACCGCGGATTTGGAGGTGATTGATCTCCAAGACCCGGTATATGTTTGATAGCTTTGGGTCCGAGTCTTTTCAAAGACTTTAAACTTTGATGCATGTCGGGTGCTTTCCCGGCATTTGGTCTAGCTAAAGACGTTAAAGAAGGGCGGCTAACTGGGAGGCAACCCAGATTTAATTTGCTTAATTTTCTTGGTTTTTATTTTTATTTTAGGCTTTTAAATTAATTATAGTTGTATATTATGTTTTCAATTTTTGTAGTTTTATTTATGTTTGGAATCGGTGCTACTAAAAGTATATTTTGTTTTTGATGATGTGCAGGAAATCATGGTTTAGAGGGTTACATGGGAGCACTTTGGGAAATTTCATCCAGTCCTTGTGCCACAAGTGCTCAATTCTTGTGCCACAAGGGCTGGCCAAAAAAAAAAAAAAAAGAGGAAGCCAGCTTGGGAAATTTCACCCAGTCCTTGTGCCACAAGTGCTCAATTCTTATGGCACAAGAGCTGGCCACAATGGAAAAAAAAAAAAAAAAAAAAAACCCCTCGCCAGGTCTCTCTCTCTCTCTCACACCCCGTTCATCTCTCTCTCTCTAAACCCGTCACTCTCTCTCTCCCCAAAACCCCATAACCGCCGCCCTAGCCCTTACACCATCCCCCCACCACGAAAACCACCACCTCCTCCATTAAAACAATCCCCCTCCTCCATCTTCTTCCTCCCTAAACACTTTCCCTCCCTCAATTCACCCGAAATCATCACCTTCACCCACTCTCTCTCTCTAAACTCTAAACTCAAATTCATCACAAATTGCTTCAATTTACTTCACTCCTTTACCTTAAATCACTCTCTCCACCTTAAATTCGACCCAAGCCATCGCCATTAACCTTCAATTCCGAGTTTGAAGTCCGAATTTCAAAAACCCTAGAATTCAAAATTTGGGGCTTTTTGATTTTTCATTCTTGGAGCAATTTTGGAGGAACAAGGAGACTTATTGGGCACTAGAGCATTGAAAGGTAAAATTTTCTCAATTTTACCTACACTTTATTTTGTTGGTGGATGTTGTGGTGGTTAGGTTGGGTTTGATCGGAGCTTTATTGTATTGTGGTTGTGTTGAGATTGTGGTGTGAGTGTGGTGATTTATATGGTGCTATATTATTGTTGCATTGTTATTGGTGAGTGAATGGTGAGCGATGATAGTGTAAATAAATTGATATTGTGTTGAAATTGGTGGGTGGTGATTGTGTGGTTTCGTTGGACATTGTTGGGGAGTTGTTATTGTTTTTGTGGGTTGTGTGGTTGGTAAATTATTGGTGTTGTTTATCATTGTGAATTGCTCATTATGGTGGTGACGGGTAAATCAAGTGCGGGAGGTAAAAAGCGGGCTAGGGAAGAAGTGATACGCCCCAAGTCCCGGGATCCCCTAATAGAACCTCGAACCTGGTGCGCGTAACTAACAAGGAATGAAAAACTAACAAGAAACAAGAAACTAACGGGAAACAGGAACAATACCTGTTAGAAACAAACTGACATGATATATATACTCAAGAGTAAGGAGCTAAGATAGCTCACAACGAGTTCTAGACCAAGAAAATTTAAAACCAAACATGGTTACATACAGCGGAAGACATGCTTAGCACATAATCTGGCATCAAGAGATGTCTAGAGACAACAAGTACTACACAAGTCTACCCCAAACAAGCCCTGAGTTTAACAACTCATACAACATCGTCCTTACCAAAGTGTAAAAGGACACTAGTCTCAAACAAGAACATCCTGCGGAGTACGTTCCCAGCTATGTCGAGCCTCACTGCGTACTATCCCCTGCTTTCCTGGGGGGGGGAAACAAATAAAGGGTGAGATAAATCTCAGTAAGCTATTAACATGCAACTACATGACATGTTATCACGCAATTCCAGTAGATACTCAAGTAATCATATATCAAGTAACAAGTATAGGAGAGGCTAAGCCAACTCAACAAGTAATCAAGCTCAAGATATGATCAGGTAACAAGTAGTCAAGTAGTGTGAGAGGCTAGACCAACTCACCAAGAAGCACATAGGCCTATCACGTATCATTACCTGAATCCTTCCTTATTTCTCCCAAGAATACCATTGTTGTCGATGCTTGTATAGCTGATAACAACCACGATCAAGATCAAGAGACTGCTATGCAGTATATAAGAAGACCCGGTAACCAGTGTCATTCACAAGAACAAGATTCACGAGGTGTTCACGAGTTTAGCATTCACTTATATCAGGCGTATTGCTCTAATACAGGATGCTAAGCCCTTACTATGGCCGGTAGTAAGGGAAAAACAGACCGAATGCATAGACCCACGATTATCACTTAGCCCCAGCACTCGCAATAAGCGTGAACCTATACACCCCTCTGCACCAAATAACCCAGCTGGACTCACACGAGAATGCACAAGTAGATGTTTACTTGAACTACGAGAATAGAACTAAGTCCCATATTAGTGGACCAGTCTTTATGCACCATGTAATCATGTATCTTGTGCTCACGAGAATATGCACCATGTAATCATGTATCATGTCCTCACGAGAATACAAGTACACGTACGCAATCATTGCGAAGACAAATCAATCTAACAATGGCACGTAGAGTGTCCATATAACACGGTCAATCCAAGTTAGAGTCTATTAATAACAGACCTCAACAAGTGGTAGGGTATATCATTCTATATCACTTTGTCACATGCCAAGTTTGCACGTACATATTCATATCACGTTTAACACATTAAAGTGTCTATCACGATACCCTTATTATCAAATAGAGCCCAATACCTTAGACTTTAAATACGTAGTAGAATAGGTCACATCATACCTAGTTACAGTCATATCGCACGTATATGTATCGTTAGTAATCGAATACATTTTCCAACACATATTGTGTTCTGTAGTTATTCTTATTAACTTAAATCGTAGTATTCACGATTATATGAATTATCTTCATATTACACTAGTCCCTATTTTCTTTAGGAACCCGTTTCAAGACAAGATATCTTCTTTATTCTTTATATACTTCATTGAGTATATACACGATTAAAACCAATCACTAGCACTTTAGTGCTTATTCATAGCACTTCCAATATACACGTATCAAATTCAAATGTGTAGTAGAGTTAATTATTCTCTATCTAATCCCATATCCCAACTCTTTCGATTATTCATACCATGTATCAAGTAATCAAGAAGTAACATTCTATCAAGTAAATATATGCAAGATTTGCATATACACATCAAGAATCGTTCAAGTTTATTACCATACATATATATTGGTGTCAAGGCACGTACAAGATTTTATAATCTTATATTCAAGTCTTAATCCAATTATTTAGATGTTCAAGTCATGTACAAGATTTTATTGTCTTATACTTCAAGTTACTGTCTCAACTTAAGACATTCAAGACATTCAAGACATTCAGGACATTCAAGACATTCACAAGATTTTATCATCTTATATCCAAGTTCTCAATCCATTTCTTTGGATGGTTAAACATGTACAAGAGTTAATTATCTTATACTTCAAGTTCAAGCTAGGAAGATGAATTATACATCTTTCACGTATTATTTTCCAATCCTTTTCTTAGGACATTCAAGCTCAAGACATTAGTTGGTGCCCCTAAGGTACACAAACATAGGTTCCAAGACAAGCATAACACATAAGTGCTTGTTCATAGCACTTTCAAGACATAAAGAAGAGTTTTTCCTTTTATACTCAAGTTCTCATTTTAATTTAATGAGTAATCATGTTCAAGACTCACTTCTGATGCCCCTAAGGTGTCACAACACTTGCTAGGACATCTTATCTTAAGGCTATATGCCTTAACAAGGGTTATTTCTAACTTATAAAATCATTGAACAAGTTTTACAATTTTTCAGGACATATGGGCGGCCGCACAAAAGGGTGTGGGCGGTCGCCCAAAACCAGTTTTTCCAAGAACAAATATTTCAGATAGCTTGGGCGGTCGCCCAAGGCCCAAAATCTCGAATTTTCATTTCTTTTCCCAGGTTTATTAATTGTCCGTCCCAAGCGTAGGAGTATACTTTTACTCACAATTTAACATTACCCAGGACATATAATAAGCTTAAATCACTTATTTCAATTATACTTTCTTATTTCAACAGAGACTTTTATACTTACAAATTCTCCGTCCCAAGTGTAGGAGTATAAACCCACTAACACTTTCTAACATTCAAGAGTGCATTTTAACATGCTCAGAACACTTCTATAGGGACACTTCATTAATTTATCACCGTCCCACAAGTAATATAATAATTTTCTTTTATTCCATTTCAATATTTCACCGTCCCAAAAGTATAAGTACAATTTTATAATATACTAATATACTCATTTAGGGATACTTTCATTCATTTCCCCGTACCACAAATAATAGTACCATTTTTCTAATAACATTTAAATCAAGTTAATATTTTACCGTCTCACGAGTAGGAGTATAAATTTTCCTATTATACAAATATTACTCAGAGCATCGAAGTATGCTCATATTCAAACTTTCATGTATTACCTCATCTTTCTACAATGATTATATACTCCCTTTGTCCCAAATTTACAAGTATCACAAAAATTGCTCAAAACTCGATTTTAACAAGAACACGTATCGGGAATAACATATATGCATGTTATTACAAGTAAGGGGGAGTCAATAGCTTACCTAGTCCGAAATCAAGTTGACCCAAATTAATTTTTGATCGGTCGGAAACGCTCTATTCAACGCCACGAATATTTATCCGGGTCCGGAATCACGAACAGAGAGTTAATTGAGCTCGAGGAGTCGAGAATAGGAAGAATCCTAAACCAAGTTTTTTCACCCAGAGAGAGTACGAAAAGATTTGTTTGAGAATTCATTCTCAGACAAAACCAACAAGATATACTTGCAAGTTTCCAAGAATTGCAACTAGGCCCCTCAAGTTCTAACTTTGACAAAAAGGCCCCTAAACTTTCAACTTTGACATTTAACCACCTTAATTTTCTAAAGTAGTTAAATAATTAACTCAAATAAAATAGCATATAAATATGCTAGTCAAGAATTTAACAAGCAAGTCAAGAATTTAACAAGCAAGTTAAGAATTTAACAAGAATTAGGACGGGCGTTACAAGAGGAGCCTTTGCCTACACCTTCCGGCGAAGTTAATTCGCCTGAGGAGAATAATTATATGGGTTTGAAAACCTTGACGGCAGATCAAAAGGAGAAATGGAGAAAACTAGACAGACCGAGCCGAAAGATTATAGTAACAAAATTTTTGGATGTAACTGTTCTTGAACAATTGGGTCTTGATGCTCCGGTACGTCAGTTGATGCAAATGAGTGGTATTGAGAAGTTTTTAGGGAAGAGCGCACCGGTGTATAGGAGATTCACCTTAGAATTTCTGTCCACTTTTGAGCGGGTTGTAGTGAATGGGGAAAGGAGCATTCGGTTTAATCTTAATGATAAAGTGAGGGAGTTGAGTTATAGGGATATCAGGAAGTCGTCTGGGGTGCAAGAACCCGAAGGCGAGTTTCTTGAAAATGACGAATTGGTGGATAAGTTTTTCTTTGAGTTGACTGGGAAGCCGATGCACAAGCCCTTTCTCAAATCAAAGTACCTCACTCACCCTGCGTGGGCGTTATTCTTCAGGGGTCTATCTATGACTTTTCTGGGAAAGAAAGAGTTGACCAAACTGAATCGCTTTGATATTGCATTGATGAGAACGGTAATTCCTGAGGCCGCCTCCATTCCGGATTGGGTCGACAGTTTTCTTAGAAGGTGTGACAATTTTGTATCTAATCCAGGTGGTTGTATACCGGTGGGGGGTATGATTACTCTTTTGCTTGGGAAGTATGCGAAAAACCCCCCAGCTTCAACAGAGTTTCTCGGGGCACCGGAATTCTATGATTTCTTTTTCCTGACTCGGTATGAGCATTTCAAAACAATCATTCGAGATGATCAATCCTTGACATTTGAGTATGGGGACAACAACATTCCGATTCGGTGCCATAGGGGGGCAGTTTTTCTGAGCGGTGATAAACCGAAAGACTGGCGGATGGATGGAGTGAATGATTGGGATGGGCGGTATCCTAAGGATAAGGTCCTAAGAAAAAAACGGGGACAGTTGGCAGTTACTGAGGTTAGAGTCCCGGAGCAGCAGGAGGGTGGTTATGAGGCGATTATGAGACTGTTGCAGGAGAGGCATGCACTTGAGGATAGGAGATGGGCTGAGTTCTCTGACCGGCTTGAGGCGCTGGAGGATCATGTGACCACTATCTTCGGACGACAGCGTCAGATGGAGCTGTGGATTCAGCAGCCAGAACCTCGGATCTATACGCCTCTTCCGGAACAGTTGCACACAATGATGGCTAATAGGAGAGCGGCTAGGATGAGGAGGCGCGAGTCACGTCAGCGCCATTCTTCAGGTGAGGCCTCCGGGTCTCAGCAGCAGCAGGAGTGATGGTACCCTTCTTTCTTTCCCTTACGTTTAAACTGTCCTTTTATTTCTATTGCTATATCACATTGAGGACACTGTGTATTAAGCGTGGGGGAGGGTTTGTATTATGTATAGTACACATATTTCTTTTTCTAAAAAAAATTTTAAAAAAATAAATAAAAATTAAAAAATTAAAAAAAATAGAGAGGCTAAGTGAAAACCCGAAAGGGCGCTTAGGCAAAAGGTGAGATTTTGAGTGATTTTATCATTTATTCACCGGAGAGAAGTCATAAGGGGGGTTTGGAGTCTCGGGTTAGGATATTTTGATGTTGGAGGTTCGGTTAGTGGGTAATAGGATAGAAAATCTCGTTTTGTTTTTGGAGTTATAAGGGGGTGTTGGTGCTAAACACGAGGTGAGTTTTACGCGGGACCACTACCCGGCCAAAAACTTATTTTTATGAGGGAGACTTGTAGTGTGAGACTAGCGTGGGGGAAATTTAGGATATTTTAGTTCTCCGTGGCTTTTATGAGTCGGCCTTAGTCCGGATACGGTTTTTCACTATTTTAGAGTTTGTATCGGGCTAAGGCCATTGATCTTTATTTGATTTTCTGGAGTTATATGGGGACGGAGTTTCTTATACTCCGAGAGTTGGTTGTGTTTGTTGACTTTTGACTTGGAGGCTTAGAGGAGATTAGGGGTCATCTTCTCCCATGCTACGCTGATTAGACCGGAGTTTAGAGTGGGGTTAGGATGTTACTCAGGGACGAGTAACGGTCTAAGCGTGGGGGAATTTGATGTGGTGGATTTTGTATATATTATTTCCCTTATTTTTCCATGTATTTTCATTCATTTTGATGTACTTAGACTAGATTTGATGTATTTGGGGCACTATTTATCATTTGGGTTTTTATTGTAATCCGGGGGTAGAATAGTCATTGTTATTTAGTTACTTTTCCGGATGTAATTTTGGTGAGCTTCAAAGTTATGCTTCGAGTATCAAGAATAGTTAAAGTCAAAGCAAAGTCAAAGTCAACCGAAGGTGAGGAGTATAGGTTCAAACTGCAATTTCTTGAAGTTGAAGTACTGTTTCGCATTGTTAAAAAGTTCAGGGATTGTTGTGAAGAATTAAAAGACTGCAGGGACTGAATTGCAAATTCTGGAAATTGGCCTAATCCGTACACATGCGTCTGTTTTGATTTTATTTTTCTTTTTTTTTTTTTTTTTATTCCTTTTATTTTTATTCCTTTATTAGTTTAGAATTAGGATTAGGTTAGGAGGTTATTATTCTCTGGGGACTTTTGAATACCACGTACTTTTTTTTTCCTCTGGAGCTTTTGTAAACCATTAATGAAGAACTAAACTCCATTGCTTTGGGTTGTGATCTTGAACCTCCTTTAATTAAATTGAGGTAATTTTTCTTATTCTTTTGTTGATCTATTTATAATTTTGTCTGTTCTGATTCTAGATTAATAATTAGGGTTTGTGGATTTGGCCAATCCATTAGTTCTATTTCTTGATCTATGCTAGAATTCTCTGTTCTGTGCCAGAATTAGGGTTTTCACCGTAGCATCTTCACGAATTGTATATGTGCCATAGCAATTCGGGGAGTAGGCAAAATTAAACGATTATCTAGTAACCTAGAAAGCGTTCTTGATCTTAGTCTCTTAAATTGAATCAATTAATTCTGCGATCTAGACTGTGCCAGTTAGATTAATTTATTAATTAGGGTTGCTAGTGAGTGTGCCACTGCTAGTAACTAATTTGTAAGAAGAGACAGAGATTGCAATATATCTCGTGATCAAGTGAATAGGATTAACAGAGAAAAAGAAGTACCAATGAAATTGAATTAGAGGACGGGGATAGTAATCAACCTGAAGTGCTTTTAAATCATTGTTTTTATCATCTTAGTTTATTTTCCCGTTTTAGGAATTAATTAAAATCTCAATTAAACCCCCAATATGGTCAAGTGACTGTTCGCAAATAATCACTGTTCTTCGTGGATCGACCCTGACTTACCCTAATTACATTATTAGTGGCCGAGTTTAGGTCTAATTTAGTAGGTGTGCGACTAAGCCTACCAACCTTATCTTTGGTGGGGGCTCTCGAACCTTATCCTTGGGCTTAATGATGATTAGTATGGACCATTCATTAGGGCTTGACAACACGGTGTCACCCTATCCTTAATACATGAGTTAGGTTAATTACGGTCAACATTAACGCGTAAGTCAAGGACCGGGTCAAAGTTGACCATGGTCACACTTGCTTTCACAAGGAGTCATGACTCGGGCATTAACTTGGCCACAATTAATCTCAGACACGTATTAGGGATGTGGTAACGTGAGCTAGACCAAAAACCAACCAAGGTCTTGGTATTTGTGTGTCACGGACGAGTGTGGTTGACTCGGCTCGGAAGGGGAGGTGGAATGGACCCGTGCGCGCTAGAATGGCACAAGAGCACCAATCAAGCTGCATCGTGGCATCCATCCCGGGTTTAAAGGGTATTTGGAACGTGCAAGGTCAAGTGCGCGTAGTGTGAAGCCATTTTATGTTCCCTTTTGAGTTAAAATAGAAATTTTCAATTCGTTTTAACATCATGAGCAATGTATAATCAACAAAAATGAGCAAGCATGAATGAGCTATTTACACAAGTAATCAAGCAAGAATCATATGAACAAACAAAGCCAAAACTTGTATGTACAACAAATTGTGCACAACCAAAGAATCCTTTGAAATCAACATTTTTCAAGAAGAACAATTATTTTGAAAATCATTTGCAAAACAAGTTGTGTACAACAAAGAATTCAAAAATCTTTTACAAAATGGGCCATGCACAAGGAGGTTTTGAAAACCCAAATTTATGTCCAAAAGTTTGTGCATGCCAAGCTTCAAAAACCAAGTTTTGGCTAGAAAAGAAGAAGGTAATGTGCTCAAACAAAACTGTAAATTTGGAACCTGGACAAGCAGAAGCCAAAGGGACACAGAATGTTCCTGCCCTGCACAAAATAGTTAAATTTTGGAACATTCTGTTCCCTGCCCAATATAGCCGTACGGCTATAGCATGCTGGCAATTATTTTTTAACAGTTTTTTTAGCTTCTGATCATCAAGCCCCAGTTTATTGCATCTCCAGAACAGCTTCATCTCCAGAAAGTTCAAACAGAAACACAACACACACAAGACAAACACAAAAGTTAACGGAAATGGGGAACGGGAGTTTGACCCACACAAAAGCACCCCCAAAATTTTTAAAAAGAAGTTTGTGGACACTTTACTCCCCAGCGGAGTCGCCACTGTAAGGATCCCACCCCCGCGCGGAGGACGCGATGAGTTTTGGGGCGAAAAAGCCAAACACGGTTATCTCACAAAACATAACGGAGTCGCCACTTTTGTTAATTATTTAACCCAACAAAAGAAAAGGTTAGAGATTCTATTAGTTCGGAGGTCAACTTACGCCTTGGGAAGAGTTTCACGTCACCCAAGTTGCCTCGGATAGGACCGAGTCTCCCTAATGTTAGTTAACGAAAGTGCATGTGTGTGTGTGTGTTTTCAAAATGGGAAAAACTGACTGTTTTGACAAAACCAGTTAATTATTTAACAGAAAAAGTTTATTTTGCAATCTTTCTGGTCAGAAAAGGAAGAAACTGGAAAATGCCCTCCCTGGCCAAAGTAGCCATACGGATGGGGAGGGCTCTCCAGGACATTTTTACAGTTTATCAGAAAACAGTCCAGTTTCAGTCAAAACAGAGTATCTTTGCTGAAACTGGACTGGAATGTTGATTTCCAGTTTATGATTAACAACAAAACTTTGAAAAGTTCATTCCTATGCACTTTGATCATCAAAGGAACCCCCAAAACAAAGATTTAGGTGTGATCAAAGGCAATCATTGGAGAGATTTATGAAAAGTTGATGAACATGGCATTTAGACCAAAATGACCATTTTGGTGGATAAAGATTGAAACTTTACCACCAAAATGGACTTATTTGTTGGGTTTCCAAGTAACATGCGCAGCGGAATATAGCAATTAAAATTTTAAGAAACCCAAAGCCATGGATCCGTTCATATGATTAAATCAAATACAACAAGATGAATAGAGGAATAACTAACCCTTGATGGCTATGAATTTTCTCTTGATCTTTGGTGGAGAAACTTGAAGACTTGATCACGATCACAAAGCTTGAACACGAACTTTGAAGATGATGATTTTCACCCTCTAGCGGTATCCATACTTCGAACGAATATCAAAGGAGCTTCTTTGATCTTGGTTGCTAGACCAATAATTGTAAAACACGCTTTCACAATTTAATAAAGAACTATATGGAATTTATTTTGTGAATTATTTTGTTCCTCAATCAATGATATCTTAGAACAAAATAAAATCTCTCTCAAACTCTTTGAGACTCACAAAAGGCACTAGTTAATATGGTCTGGCCGAATTGGTGTTTTTATACACAATTAAGACCTATTCCAAATAGGTAACTTGTGCCAAAAACCATTCCTAATCGAATTAGGAAATTTCCAATCGGCATACCGGGCGCCCGCCTGGTCCTACCCATGCGCCCGCTTGTTTGGACAGAAAGTCCAATTCTTTTCCGGCTTGTTCAGGCGCCCGCCTGGTGCAACCCAAGCGCCCGCTTGGTTGACCAGAAGGCCCAGAACTTTCCAGAAATTCCTTGGAAGTCCTCCGACCCTAAATGCCAATATATTCTTTTTATTTAAGATTCGTTCTATTGTGTGTGACCCTCTAGGATTATACTAAGTTGGCAATGGGCTCAAACATGATCCCATAAGATATGATTAGGTTCTAGCAAACCGTCATACCTACCCAAATAGTATAACTAGATACAAGTTCGCATTCCTTTAGAATATGTCACAATCCCTTTGTCCACGATGTCATTGAACACAAGTCATGGTCAAACAGTCAACTTGTTTTGTTCAATACTTTCTCGATTCCGAATATGTTGATAATTCAAATGCTATTGATCCAATCAATCCATTTGAGTCCGGCCGAACATTTCATCAACATCATTCCTTCGAGGGGCCCAAGCTTGACATCTCTCCGTGGAGGGACAAATCCATTTAGCTTATTATTCTTCCCAACGGGAATCCGATTATGCCAATCATACCCTTTATAACTACCGTGTTAAGGTAGCGTTTGAATATGTCAAACACAATTTTCATCAAGTGGAAGACTATAATAACTTCATGTCTAAGGATTCAAATGACATAACTAATATGAGATATATGTATGACATAGACCATGACATAAATCTCATACAGCGGGTCATGTCCAGTACCTTGTTCCAAACAAGTACCCATAAATCTAACATGATCATCCCATGATCATTTAACCTTTATACTAGTGCTTAACAAGTACTAGGGACGGGGATTATTATAAGTAAACATGAACAACAATAATAATCAAAACATCTCTTTATTGATATGAAATAAATGATAACAATTACAACGTTTATTAAACGTGCCTAGGGCACCACTACCAACAATCTCCCACTTGCCCTAGGCCCAATCTCCCATG
The DNA here is from genome assembly GCA_026119855.1 of Campanula takesimana. Taxonomy (NCBI): domain Eukaryota; kingdom Viridiplantae; phylum Streptophyta; class Magnoliopsida; order Asterales; family Campanulaceae; genus Campanula; species Campanula takesimana. The sequence goes on from JAOWBW010000551.1 coordinate 566,134, forward strand.
TATCTAATACCCATGGACCTAACATGACCATCATATTTAGCTTGTGGAAGTCCCTTTGTTAGCGGGTCCGCAACATTGTCATCAGTAGGTACTCTGCATATATTTACGTCTCCCCTATCAACGATCTCTCGAATGATATGAAAACGCCTAAGTATGTGTTTGGATTTCTGATGTGCTCTTGGTTCCTTTACTTGAGCAATAGCACCATTATTATCACAATAAAGGTCTATTGGATTAGCAATACTAGGAACCACTTCAAGTTCAGTTATGAACTTCTTAATCCAAACAGCTTCCTTTGCAGCATCCGATGCAGCAATATACTCAGCTTCTGTTGTAGAATCAGCGGTTGTACTTTGCTTGGAACTCTTCCAGCTTACAGCTCCACCATTTAACATAAACACAAAACCCGATTGCGATCGGCTATCATCTTTGTCGGTTTGGAAGCTTGCATCCGTGTAAGCATTTACAACGAGATCATCTTCCATTCCTCCATAGACCAAAAAGGAGTCTTTAGTTCTTCTCAAGTACTTAAGAATCGCTTTTACAGCTATCCAGTGTTTTTCGCCAGGGTCGGATTGGTATCTACTTGTCATGCTCAAAGCATAAGATACATCCGGCCTAGTACAAATCATGGCATACATGATGGACCCAATTGCCGAAGCATATGGAACATCATTCATTTTCTCACGCTCATCGTTTGTCTTAGGACATTGAGTCTTGCTTAGAGAAACTCCATGTAACACGGGCAAGGTGCCTCTCTTGGAATTTTCCATACGGAATATTCTAATGACCTTGTCAATGTATGTACTTTGGCTTAAACCAAGTAGCCTCCTTGATCTATCTCTATAGATCTTAATGCCAAGAATATATGCGGCTTCACCCATATCTTTCATTGCGAAGCACTTTCCTAACCAAGTCTTCACAGACTGAAGTGTAGGAATGTCGTTTCCAATGAGCAATATGTCATCCACATATAAAATAAGGAATAGCACTATGCTCCCACTAATCTTCTTGTATACATAAGGCTCATCTTCGTTCTTGATGAAACCAAACTCTTTGACCGATTCATCAAAACGGAGATTCCAACTCCTAGAAACTTGCTTCAATCCATAGATGGATCTCTGCAATTTGCATACCTTAGAATCTTGTTCAAAACCTTCTGGTTGTGTCATATACACATCCTCTTGGAGTTTTCCATTCAGGAAAGTGGTTTTAACGTCCATCTGCCATATTTCATAGTCATGATATGCGGCAATGGCAAGCAAAATTCTTATAGACTTGATCATTGCTACGGGTGAAAAGGTCTCATCATAGTCAATACCATGAACTTGCCTATAACCTTTCGCTACAAGCCTAGCTTTGTAAGTATGCACCTTCCCACCCATGTCAGTCTTCTTCTTGAAGACCCATTTGTATCCTATGGTTTTTACACCTTCGGGCGCATCAATCAAATTCCAAACTTGATTGTCTTGCATGGATTGCAATTCGGATTCCATGGCTCCAAGCCACTTGTCCGAATCAGGAGAAGACATCGCCTCTTTGTAGGTTGATGGTTCATCATTCTCAATGATTTCTACCTCATTACTATCCGTTACGAGAAATCAATATCTCTCGGGCTCGGATCGTAACCTACTAGATCTGCGAGATGCTTGTATATTTTGAACAGGTTCCACAACTCCTTGTGGTTCTTGTTCTTGTTCCACTATTGGTTCAATGTTATTTTCTGGGTCTCGAATTTCTTCAAGATTTATTTTACTCCCACTGATTTCTTTGGATAGAAACTCTTTCTCTAGAAAGACACCAGTTCGGGCAACAAACACTTTGTTGTCCTCTCGGTTGTAAAAGTAATATCCTTTAGTTTCCTTAGGATATCCCACGAAAATACATTTATCAGATTTGTGTGCTAGTTTGTCAGAGATAAGTCTCTTGACATAAACTTCGCAACCCCAAATCATCATGAAAGATAAACTAGGTTTCTTTCCACTCCACATCTCATATGGAGTCTTTGGAACCGATTTAGTTGGAACTTGATTTAGTGTGAAAGCAGCGGTTTCTAGGGCGTAACCCCAAAAGGATATTGGAAGATCAACTTGACTCATCATTGATCGAACCATGTATAACAAAGTCCGATTTCTCCTCTCAGACACACCATTCCATTGTGGTGTTCCGGGCGGAATCAATTGTGAAACTATTCCACAATTCTTTAGATGATCGTCAAATTCTTGACTTAAGTATTCACCACCTCGATCTGATCGAAGTGCCTTTATACTTTTGCCAAGTTGTTTTTCTACTTCATTTTGAAATATTCTAAATATCTCAAATGCTTCACTTTTATGTTTCATTAGGTAAACATACCCAAATCTACTATAATCATCAGTGAAGGTTATGAAGTATTGAAATCCTCCCCTAGCATTGCTACTTAATGGTCCGCATACATCGGAATGTATCAACCCCAATAAGTCGCTTGCCCTTTCACCCAACTTGGTAAAAGGTGTCTTAGTCATTTTTCCAAGAAGACACGACTCACAAGTATCATATGACTCTAAGTCACATGAACCCAAAAGTCCGTCCCCATGGAGTTTTGAGATACGCTTCTCATTAATATGACCAAGACGGCAATGCCACAAATAAGTATGATTTACATCATTAGGTTTAGATTTCTTATTTACATGATAGACATTATTTTCATTCTTGACATCCAAGATATAAAGGCCATTAAATGAATTAGCAATACCATAAAGCACATCATTTAAATAAATAGAAAATTTCTTATTCTCAATAAGAAACTTAAAACCTTCATTATCCAAACAAGAAATTGAAATAATATTTCTGCTTAAATCCGGAACATAATAACAATTGTTCAAAACAAGAATTAATCCGGAAGGTAAAGTGACTTCATAAGTCCCTACGGCTAATGCAGCAACTCTTGCTCCATTTCCCACACGTAGATCTACTTCACCTTCTTTAAGCAGTCTCCTATTCTTTAGTCCCTGCACATTTAGACAAATGTGATAACCACATCCGGTATCCAATACCCAAGAATCAGTGGTAGAAAGGAGAATATCTATCATATAGATACCTGAAGTCGACGCAGCCTTGCTGCTCTTCTTCTTCTTTTGCTCTTCCAAGAAAGCCTTGCAATTACGTTTCCAATGACCAATTTCTTGACAATGGAAACAGATTGCATCCTTTTGTGAATCAGGTTTTGCCTCAGAAGCCTTGGCAACCTTTGCCTTGCTTATCTTGGGTTTGACAACTTTTGCCTTACCCTTGCCTTTGGCACCAGGCTTCTTCCCATCATGAACCAAGAGCACGGGAGAACCTTTCTCCACAATTTTCATCTCTGCAGTTTTGAGCATCCCATGCAACTCAGAGAGATTCTTATCCATTCCATGCATGTTATAATTCATTACAAACTGATTATAACTTTTAGGCAATGAATTAAGAATGAGATCCGTGGCTAGCTCCAATGGGATTGGATAGCCAAGTTTCTCAAGGTGCTCTACATAACCTTTCATTTTAAGAAAGTGAGGACTCACTTGTTGCCCTTCATTCATTTTACTAGTAGTGAATGCAACAATGGTCTTGTACCTCTCTTGCCTAGCTTGCTCTTGAAACATAGTTCTCAACTCCACGCCTATCTCATAGGCTTCCAAATGTTCCAAACTTTGTTGGAGTTTTGAACACATAGCAGCAAGCATGAGACAACTTACATCTCTAGAATCATTACGATGTTTCTTGTAATTGTCTCTTTCTACCCTAGGGGCAGTAGGCGGTGGTTCAGCGGGGAGAGGCCCATCGAGAATGTACAACTTATCTTCTTTCTTAAGAACAATTCTTATGCTACGGATCCAATCCATAAAGTTTGTACCATTCTCTTCGAGCTTATCCTTCTCAAGGATCGATCGCAACGACATTGATTGAGTGTTATTAGTCATTATCTACAAATATGCAAAAATTTCCAAAATTTAATAAGTACCGATTTTTATTAAAGAGATAAATAATGTATTTTTCAAACAAAATACTCCCACTAAATTATATAACCTTCGTATACATCCAATGTATAATATAATTTAAATGGGTTAAGATCCAACTTTAATTTAATTTCAAGTCCGCTAAGGCGGATTACACAAAATCAAATTAATTAGGTAGACAACTCTTGTCAATCATATCTCATATGACTCTTAGTTCCTTTTATGAGATTCTTTAAGAAATCAAATTTCAAAAAGCATGTTAAACCTCATCTTTGCCTAGGCCCAAAACTGTTTTGACGCCCAATTATGTCTAACCATTTTAAACGCACAGTTAATGTGTCCCGCTAGGGCGTGCCCACACTATCTATCTTGCTCATACATAAACAAATTTAATGCATCTCGCTAGGGCGAATCTACATTAAAATCACTCATGTACTAACAAGTGTTTTAATCATGGCATGGCAATAAAAGACTTAAAACTTTCTTTGAAGGTTCATCACATATAGCATATAACACATTTATGAGCACATAATATAAACATGTTACACATCAAGTTTAGCCACTAAATTAATCTCCATTAATTTAAGCATGATATTTATGTGTCATTAGTTTCTTTATAATTATGAGGATGAGACTATTTCAACTTTGGTTATTATCTCCAAATCAAGACAACAAGAAGTGCGGTCGAACTAAGCCATTAGGCAACCACAATCCCGCACTAATTCAAGAAACCAAGAAAGTAGTCCATGTGGCCGAAACTAAGCAATAGATGGTCTCGATGAACGTAGGCCAATTGCATTCACAATTCCACATGGATCTCCAATCATTGAATCAAGAACTTTGTTTCTCAATTTTAGCAATTATGAACTCTTCATAATTCTAACTTCGTTTTATCTTTGAGACTTTGATTGCGATCAAGTTTGGGAAACACAATCTCGATGAACGCAGATTAGTCATCCAAACCTTGAACCAATCTTAGAATCACAAGACTAAAACAAATAGGAAAATCAAACCCCAAAATCCACACACAAACCAACTACCCAAAACCCATTCCAGATCAACAAGCCTGGACTGGTTCTGTTACTGGTTTTGTCGAATTTATCGAAAATTCCATATTCAGATTTTAACCAAAATCAGAACAAATTTTGACCACCGAGCGCCCGCCTGCAAAGGACCAGGCGCCCGCTTGAATGGCAAGAATAGTATAGAATTTTAAAGTTCAAAAATTTTGTCTCAAAATTATTTTTCCCCGATTATTAAAACTTTGATCCAATCAAAATCAATAATCGAAATAATTCAGAATCCACCATAATTTTTATTGCGATTGAATCGTGCGATTAAAGTTGGAAAAACAATAAACCACATAAAATCACAAAACACATAAACATCATATAATCCAATATTCATATCATGTTTGGCACATAAACAATTTATATACACACAACATGATCCAAGTATTGAATTAATCAACATGAACGGGGCTCTGATACCACTGTTGGGTTTCCAAGTAACATGCGCAGCGGAATATAGCAATTAAAATTTTAAGAAACCCAAAGCCATGGATCCGTTCATATGATTAAATCAAATACAACAAGATGAATAGAGGAATAACTAACCCTTGATGGCTATGAATTTTCTCTTGATCTTTGGTGGAGAAACTTGAAGACTTGATCACGATCACAAAGCTTGAACACGAACTTTGAAGATGATGATTTTCACCCTCTAGCGGTATCCACACTTCGAACGAATATCAAAGGAGCTTCTTTGATCTTGGTTGCTAGACCAATAATTGTAAAACACGCTTTCACAATTTAATAAAGAACTATATGGAATTTATTTTGTGAATTATTTTGTTCCTCAATCAATGATATCTTAGAACAAAATAAAATCTCTCTCAAACTCTTTGAGACTCACAAAAGGCACTAGTTAATATGGTCTGGCCGAATTGGTGTTTTTATACACAATTAAGACCTATTCCAAATAGGTAACTTGTGCCAAAAACCATTCCTAATCGAATTAGGAAATTTCCAATCGGCATACCGGGCGCCCGACTGGTCCTACCCATGCGCCCGCTTGTTTGGACAGAAAGTCCAATTCTTTTCCGGCTTGTTCAGGCGCCCGCCTGGTGCAACCCAAGCGCCCGCTTGGTTGACCAGAAGGCCCAGAACTTTCCAGAAATTCCTTGGAAGTCCTCCGACCCTAAATGCCAATATATTCTTTTTATTTAAGATTCGTTCTATTGTGTGTGACCCTCTAGGATTATACTAAGTTGGCAATGGGCTCAAACATGATCCCATAAGATATGATTAGGTTCTAGCAAACCGTCATACCTACCCAAATAGTATAACTAGATACAAGTTCGCATTCCTTTAGAATATGTCACAATCCCTTTGTCCACGATGTCATTGAACACAAGTCATGGTCAAACAGTCAACTTGTTTTGTTCAATACTTTCTCGATTCCGAATATGTTGATAATTCAAATGCTATTGATCCAATCAATCCATTTGAGTCCGGCCGAACATTTCATCAACATCATTCCTTCGAGGGGCCCAAGCTTGACATCTCTCCGTGGAGGGACAAATCCATTTAGCTTATTATTCTTCCCAACGGGAATCCGATTATGCCAATCATACCCTTTATAACTACCGTGTTAAGGTAGCGTTTGAATATGTCAAACACAATGTTCATCAAGTGGAAGACTATAATAACTTCATGTCTAAGGATTCAAATGACATAACTAATATGAGATATATGTATGACATAGACCATGACATAAATCTCATACAGCGGGTCATGTCCAGTACCTTGTTCCAAACAAGTACCCATAAATCTAACATGATCATCCCATGATCATTTAACCTTTATACTAGTGCTTAACAAGTACTAGGGACGAGGATTATTATAAGTAAACATGAACAACAATAATAATCAAAACATCTCTTTATTGATATGAAATAAATGATAACAATTACAACGTTTATTAAACGTGCCTAGGGCACCACTACCAACATTATTATACAAGATTAAAGCCTTAGGGACAAAAATATAACATAAAGATCAAATCTTTATGTCCCATACTTGGTGATTTATGGCTAGATCATGGTTGGGAGGATAAAGATTGAAACTTTATCCCCCAATCATGACTCTTATGGCCAAACAAGAACAACATCAACATGAAATTTAACAAATCATGATCATCCTAGGTTTATCCCATAAATCACACACTAGGTGTGAAGGGGACCTTGAATCACCTCACAATTTGGATCATATACATATATAATCATAATATATATAGCTTGGAAGGCCAAGACTTGTATAATATATAGATATAGTGCTTGAAAATGGACAAGACTTGCAAGAAATGTAAAGTGCTTGAAATGGACAAGACTTTGCAAGAACAAGAAGAAATAATACAAGATAAACAAGTAATATGAACAAATATAAAAGAGAGTTTGAGATGAAGAAGAAGATGGGGAGAAGGAGGCTTCACCTATTGTGGTTATGACCTATCTTCCTCTATTTTCACTCAAATGTATATATCACTCACTTTCTGCTCTCAAATTGGCAGAGTTTCAGCTCACAAAACATTTTCTCCCCCCTGAAATGATCAGCATGGGGTTCAATTTATAGAGGCTGAGGGTGCCCAACATAGCCATACGGCTAGGGACCTCATGCGCCCAAACCATCCGTACGACTTGACTTGGCGAGCTTCTAGATTTTTCTAAGTTTAATTCCAGTTCAGTCCTAGAATATCAGGTTTATCCTAGCGAGGTCCTGGCCCATTGGTTTATCCCTAAATGGTACCAAGAATTCCTCTAAAGTAGGTCAATCCAGATTGGGGTACTTTCAAAGGGTCGAGGAATGCTCTTGGGCGTAATCTTTAGTTTCTATCTCCTTGGTTGAGACATTATCAGCAAGTGCATATGCATCTCATGGAAGAGGCACGTAGAAACCTGTTCGGATCACATGAAAGACAAGAAATATGTTTTATTTTTTGTCAAATCATATGACACAAACATCAAACGTCAAATCTACAAAATACGTATGGGTTTGTAGCTTATTATATGCCATAACCATCACTTATAAAGTGCGTGCGAATTTTTATAAACTCCCATATTAACGAGGACATCCATTCATGCTTTAAGGGCATCTCCAATGGTTAGTAATAAGGCATAAGTATCAAAATCAAATCTTAATACATATGTTCACTATTCACAAAGTATCAAATTACCATCTCCAATATTAGGTATTAAAATCAAATTTTAATACCTATGTTAAAAGAACTAACATTCCAATGACTAGAATGAAATTAATGATTCAACTTTTTATTTTCATATTGTTAATCTTATTTCATATTTAAAATATTTTTAATAATTAAATATAAATATTTTTAAATAATACATAAATATTAAATAAAGGGAGGGACTATTGCCACTACAGAATTTGCTTTTCCACTACACTCATTATTATTTATTATTATTAATCAATGTATTACTGCCCTTCAATTTTATGTTAAGTATTATCTTTTCTTTTTAATTGTAAGTTGTTCTTTCTTTTAGTCTTCCAAAACAATTCATTTCAATCATGCTAATAAAAGGGTTCTGTATGATTGATGATGGTGCTAATTAAAAAAAAATAAAAATCAATATAAGTATCTATTGGCAGTAAATAATTACTCTAAAAAGTATTCATCACTATGACTTTTACTTAAAAACTACTTTATAAAGATAATAATTTGTGTATTTATATAATTTTAATCAACAATAAAAGGCATATTCCAAGTGTTGCGCTCAATATTATACTTTAAGATTATACGATTTACATCATTACTTTGTACAATCTATATATTTAAAATAAAGATATGTTTATTATTTATGATTGTATTTTTTGAAGAAATTGTTTACGTTGGTTCAAAAATTTAATTTAGTTGGAGTTTTTGCCACACAGACATGCGTACTATCAGATTATTGCAATTTTCCACTTGTACTGTCAAAACTCCCAATGTCACCTGCGTACTTTAGTTTATTAACAAAATAACCGATTTTTTTAACTGGTGTTAAAAACTTAACGACATTGTACAAATATTTTTCAAATGTGGTCATTAAAGTTTTTTTTTTGCAATGCGCTTACCCAACTGACGGAATTGTCAAATTTTTAACCCGAGTTGGTTATTTAACATGTCTATTGTTGAAATTAACTCAAAATTAACAAATTAACTCAATCAAATCCTTTAAACCCCCTTCTCTCTATCTCTAGATCGGTCTCTCCAACGGTCCGTGTTGAAATTCCATTTCATTCAAAACCCGATATCGACGGTTGTCGCTTGCCTCAACCATTTTCATTCGTGAAAAAAAGAAAGAGAAGAAGATCGTCGCGTCCTCTTTTTTCTGTTCTGATCGATACATCCAAAGAAAGAAAGAAAGGTAATGAAATTTCTAACTATCAACGTTTGATTTCCTATCCTAAGGTTTAGATTGTTAGGGTTTTTGTGTTCGATTTCATGTTTTCTGGACTTTGTTTACGAGTTTGGGGTGATTAGTTTGAACCAGACTGTGAGATCATTATTTGAATCCTTGCTCCGTGAACATCAGGGATTTTATTTTAATTTTATGTCAATTTCGATCGTGTTTCGTTGATAATCGTATATTTTCGGCGGTGGGTATAGCGAGGATAAGAGAGGGGGTGGAGATGGGAGTGGTGAGGAAATTGGCAGCGATGAGGATGGTGCGGCGTTGTTGGAATGAGCGGAGAGGGAGATTGTTGGAGAGACCGATCTAGAGATAGAGAGAAGGGGGTTTAAGGGATTTGATTGGGTTAATTTGTTAATTTTGAGTTAATTTCAACAATAGACATGTTAAATAACCAACTCGGGTTAAAAATTTGACAATTCCGTCAGTTGGGTGAGCGCATTGCAAAAAAAAACTTTAATGACCACATTTGAAAAATATTTGTACAATGTCGTTAAGTTTTTAACACCAGTTAAAAAAATCGGTTATTTTGTTAATAAACTAAAGTACGCAGGTGACATTGGGAGTTTTGACAGTACAAGTGGGAAATTGCAATAATCTGATAGTATTATGTCTGTTTGGCAAAAAACTCAATTTAGTTGAGTATACTATACCAAAAGTTAGCGTGAGGTATACATGCAGTATCTTCAAAGTCAAAGGGGGCAAGGTGTACTTTATAGACCACAGAAGTCAAATTCATAGCAAATCAGCCGTAAAAATCGTGACCGAGAACCGTGAGCCGGCGAGAAACCGAGAGCACCAGCCAAAGCATACCGACGTCAGGCGTGGCAAGGTGCTTTACTCCTAATTCCCACCGGTTCTATTTCGTTTTCTTCCCAACTTCCGTCTGTATTCCCTGCCATAAACTTTGCTAGGGTTTGAATTAGTTGCCTTTACAATTAAATATTTTCACTGAAGTTTGATTTAGAACTGAATTGAAGTGAACTCCGGGCTGGAACTATTGTGCGGTTTGCAAGACGGTACGGATCGAATCTTGTGTTGATTTATGCCAAATTTGTGAGTCTTTTTGGTTGCCAATTTTCCATGCCAACCTAGAAAATTTATCTCATTAGTTACTTTTTGATCTCAGTAAAGTTATGTTCTGAATTTTCTGCATAACTGCTTGTGATATCTTTTTACAAATCAAAACTGCTTAATGCTACTGTTTTAATTGTTTAGCTGGGGATGAGAAGATTGCAATCAGTTTAGCTGTGAGAAGACATGCCCAAAGCTTTCGTTACATGTCTCTAGCATCAAGGTTAAAGGTTCTCTGGGTTTAATCCACCAAAGAGCTTCGCTCCAGTTATGTGGACAAATGTTTTCAAAATTGTATGTTTCTTGCTTTCATTTGAATCGACTTTAGTACTTTGTTATTCTATTTAATTTTTTCTGCCAACAACTTTCTTCACTTTTTATGTTGTCCTCTTCTATATGTCTTTGAACTCTACTAGATCATGGTCGAGTAATTGGGGAGATCTCCATACATTCTGTTTGCTAATGTTTGTTATTATCTGGAATGTGGACTATTAGAATGCATATCTTACTGAAAAAGTGAGTAGTAAGGAATGGAACTGTGGAGAAGTAGGAAACAACTTGCAGTAAGTATTAAGCTCCATGCAGTTATAACGAGAAGCTACCATTTCAGAAATTTAGCCTCCATAGCTGGAAGGGGAGTATAGATCAAATATGCTGTAATTTTTAGAAACAAATCTGGTCGGTTCAATTGGAGAAACACTTCTTTATTGCAAGGTTAATTGACTGATAATTGTGAAATATCAGGGTATCTTTAATCCCTTGCTACGAATCTGCACATTAAGAAGCCACATGTTAGTAAGATGATTTTCACCGAGATTATGAACGACATCATGTGCATATATTGTGTAAGGGTGATATAGAAACATAAGCATAGGTATGCAAGTGGAGATAAAATGGGTTATAATTTCCGAGATACATGAATATAAAGACTAATAAGGGTGTCATGGTAATTAATAAGTTATTTGCTACTAAGACGGACAATGGTAAATGTGCAAACCCAGAACTATCAAATAAGAGAGGTGGAGAGGAGAGCCAATCTTTGCTCCATCTACAACCGTTATCACGTGAGAGTACTGAGGTGATACTTGACTATGGATAGGAATAATCTCAATTTCATCATTGATGTGTATCAAATTTTTCTTTAGTAAAAGCCTAGGAATAATAATAAAGATTCATAAATTCTTTAAGTGAAAGCCTAGGAATAATGATAAAGATTCATTTTTTTTGAGATCATGGTAGTATTATTATACTCTATTCGAACTTCCTTATCGGTAGTGGGGCAGTAATCTCTTTCTTTCCATCCTTAATCTCAACGATAGAGTGCCTACGTCTGTTGTTGCACTTCTTCACTCTATCTCACATATTCGTCTTTCTTCCTATCAAGATACTCGGACCTGCGGTGTGGGGTCTTCTCTTGTTGTTCCTTGATAATTCGTTTGATTTTCACTTTAGACCTTCTCCTTCTCTCTTGTCATCTTTTTTTTGTGGAAGACGATTGTTCCTTTAAATGCGAGGGTCTTTGATGGTCATTAATGCTCAATAAACTCAATTTAAACTACATATTGCTGAACTTAGATCTAGTAACATACACCTCCGAATTGGTGTGTGAGTTACAAGATGCTAGAGGTGTCTCGTAATCATCTTTTCCTTCAATGCAGTAGTACTAAATATCATTAGAATAGGTCGTTCAAAGTGTCTGATGAAACTTGGGAGAGCCCTGATTTTGTGGTCTCCTTTTGCTGTCAAATGTGTTAGAGGTTTCACGAATGTTGGAGATGTGGTGTTACTTAGGGAGGGTGGATTTTTCGCAGTTTTATGGTGCATCTGGACACAGTATAATTCCAGAATATTTAGAGATGAATATATATCGAGGGCACTTTTATGGTAAAGAGCGGTTTCTCCACACTTTCTTTGGTATCTGCTAAGGTAGCTTCGTATGCTGTTCTGCTGTTAGATTTGAAGAGGAACTGGTCTGCCGTTATTACTCTGAATAGAGATAGTTTTTGACGTTCTTGCTTCAACGGACTGGTATGTCATTTTGCATTCTCTTATCTTTAATCGAACACAATTCTCGTCTTATAAAAAATTAAAGTAGAATTTACTATACAATACAAAGTATTTATCATAGATTAGGGGGCAATTGAAGGCAAAACCCTTTAGGGCTGATGTGATTGGGGCATAGTGGACTGGGGCCCTTCTCATTGGAGAAAAGGCAAAATTCTTTAGGGCTGATGTGTCTGGGGCATGGTGGGTTGGGGCCCTTCTCATTGGAGAATGGACTCATTGACTTTTAGTCTTTTTAAGCATATACCCCCTCCTTCTGGTAACAATGTGCACACTTTTGAGTGTGCATGTGACTTAAGAAGGGAGTATATATATTTTAGGTGTTGCAAGTACGAAAAGTGAGGTAGGAGAGAGAAAGTGGGGTAGGAAATAGTAGTGGATAGTTGTTGTGAGTATGACAAGTGGTCCCACTACATAAAGAGGTATTATAAAATTTCCAGTTTGGGAAAGTGGGACATATCAATGGGACGCCCAAATGGAAGTTTGTGAACATTGTTATGGGACGGAGGGAGGATAAGCTTTGCTCATGTCTCTGATAAACTTATAATGGACTCAAAAAGTCTTTCAAAATATTATTTTTTTCAATTCACCATTATACACCTGTTTTCAAATTTTAGATTTTCTTACTGGTAAAATGTAAGTATGTCAAAAGTTTCACGTTTTTGATTCACAACATCTCCCTTCTGAACATGGATGAGCATAATATCAAATTTTCTAATTGATTGTTTTACTGCCACACAAGTTTTTGTTTGTGTCATTAGTTGACCTAAAAACTATGAAAGGGATTATTCAGACAACATAAAATGCACTTCCTGAATGAGTAGCTTGTATAAAATATCATAACCTAACATATTCTAGTTAAGAAATTTAATCCGCGTGCTGGCGATCATTTTTATGAAAAGCTAGCTACTCCTAGGTCATGAAAAATGCTTTTTGAAGGTAGAATCTGTCATCATGCTAGACGAGGTACTTCACACAACTTGGCTTATGGATGATCTTTTGGTAATAATATTTTCCTGGTCACTCGATTAGAACTTAAATCTCTTTACTTGTAAATTTCTATACTTCAGTTGTGGTTTTGTTTGAGTTAATGAACTTTCTCTTATTGTGGTTGACTTCTCTATATTACATTTTCTCCATTTGGATTGCGTAGTCATTTCACTGGCTTGATTGTCTGTTACAATTTGACAGTTATTTTCATCATTCATGTCTTCCTGTTTTCCGCATTTTTTTGATAGCTAGATATGTCTATCTTGGTTTTTGTCTATTTTCATGTTTTACACATGCTACTTTTGAAATCTTTGAAGGGAGGTCTACATCAGGTGTCCTGGTTCCAGTTTCTTCCCAGTGAATCTGATCTCAACCCTCCGCCAGATACAAGGTTTTGTGCTTCCATCCAATACTCCATTTCTCGTTTCACTTTTCTTATCCAAATTACCTCCAAGATCTTGTTTACTGAACCTGATTTTGTTTCTTGATGCTTTCCACAGTCTGAAGGTTGATCAGAGGGATGCTGCTGCACAACTGGTGCTTTCATCCCATTTGCAATTACAAAAGGAAGGATTTCTTAGCTCATGGACAAATTCGTTTGTTGGGCCGTGGGATCCTTCTCAGGGCTTACATAACCCTGGTAAAGCTTTGATTGTAACTCACTGTGGATATCTATCACTTGAAATATCTCTCCCTTTCTGAATCATGCCTTTGCATATGAAATTTACAGATGAAAAAATCAAGCTCTGGCTTTTTATACCTGGACGGCACTCATCTGTTGTAGAAAAGGCAAAGGCTGCTGTTAGTCGGTTAAGAGGTATGAGTCAAAGTAATATTTGGCGATTATTGATATTATTATTATAGTTGTTGTTGTTGTTGTTTTTGCGATTTTCTTTCTCCGAATATAAACTGTTTTGTTTGGAATGATAAACATCAACCCAATGCATGCACTACAAAGATATTATTCTTTTTACCATTAACATTTTACACAAATTTTTATTTTCATGTGAGTTTCGATCATATTATAATGTCCTAGTTCTTTCTTATGCAAGTTCTTGCATCTGGACTCTGGTTGGCTCCTGGGGACTCGGAAGAAGTTGCTTCTGCATTATCTCAGGCTTTAAGGAATTGTATTGAAAGGTTACTTTTGTACATTTTCAATACTTCATACTCGATTCAAAGGAAAAATCCACCCGACAAAAAATATTATATATATATATATATATGTGTGTGTGTGTGTGTGTGTGTGTGTGTGTGTATGTATGTATGTATGCTTATATATATTATTTATTTTTATTTTTGCAGAGCACTTATGGGACTTTCATATATGAGATTCGGAGATGTGTTTTCAAGGTACCATCCATCTTCACAGGGAGAGGAACTTTACAGGTTTGTTTTAAGGTATCCTTTGTTAGGTGTAATGTTTTTTCGATGATACGTCCATGTGTTTAACTTTTATCTTCGCAAGTCCTTTATTTATAATGTTTTTTTGTTAAGATTGTCTCCTAGTGCTTTTGTTGAATGAGGTTGGGCTTCATGTATGGTGCCCATAGGAAAGCCATAACATACACACACACACACACACACACACACACACATATATATATGGAGAGAGAGAATTTCGTTAACCGAATATGAGTTTCTTATTTCTAGGCTTCCCACCTCCACAAGGTTAACCTTTGCAATTTTTTTGCTTCACCCTCGGGTATTTGGTACTGTAGGAAAAAGTTAGATGTAAATTATTCTACGGTTCCTGTTTATGGTGTCGCTGTCAGTCGCAGAGAGGTTAGAGAAGCAGAGAGTTTAGAGAAGCTTGAAGGGGCTATCTGAGGGAATGTGCAGCAGAGGAGCAAAGACTTCATCTTGTTAATAGAAATACGGTGTACTTTAATTGGCAAAAAATGGGGGATATATGTTGAGGATTATATCTAAATAATTGCTGCCTTACTGGGTAAATGGCTTTTGTGATATTTGGTTGTTAAAGACGCCTTTTTGGAGAAAGGTAGTCACTGTGTTCACATAGCAGTATTTATTTCCCAGAATTGTGAATAATTTTAAAAGACAAATGTTATGGTGTCTCTAGACTATGAAGAGAGTTCTCTAATCTATTCGACATCATAGCTGATAAGGAGGCACTAGTGAATTCAATTATGCTATTTTAGGCCAAGGTCGGTGAGGGAGTGCTGCCTAGCTGGCCATTAGAAAAGAAACAGGAGAAAACCATGTGGAATGCACAGCTATCTCGTGTTTATTTGGACTTTGGAGCATCTGGAGGAGAGAAATGTCTGGGACTTCCACAATGTAGAGATGTCCGTCTTGTTGGGTGATTTTTCTTCCATTATTCATACATTGTCTGTTGTTATATGGAGATGATGGCAGATACAATTAAATACTTTCAGGTTCTTTTGGATAGTTTTGTATTTACATAGTTGCCTATTTGGTATGCCACTAGTGCACACATGGCATGTCAGCTGACGACATCTTTCCACACTTATATATTTTCCATTTTGTATAAAATACAAGTTCTCGAGGTCACCTGGGATGAGTCATTCTCCTTTGAAATACTTTCTCTGCTGACCGGAGTTGGTATTTGAGGCCCATATCTAAAATTTTGTATAATGCAAACCACTTCAATCTTTATATTTTATCTCTACCACTTCTCCCTCAGAAACCATTATTTTTTTTTTCTTCCATGGCAAGGGCTTCTGTAGATATGTATTGCAGCCTATTTCAGTGGGTTATCAAACACCGGAGTAATGAACTCATATTTCCCAACAGAACTGGAGCCTAAGTACCTTTAGTGTAGCTTAATATTTCTGCTATAGCCTTTTCACTCAAGCTTCGTCGAAGGAAGCATAGTTGGTTATGGAACTTGTGACGCTGTAAGTTACTTGTAATACACTTGTAAGTTACTTGTAATACACTTGTGTAAGAGCCTACTGGTCCTGCTTTGATGAAATATATCTAAGGTTTGATTCATGACATCTAGTTCTACTCCTTATCTTGAATTGTTTTACTTGACATATTGAAGTTTTATAATTTTATGTTGCGAATATGCCTTTGAATCAATGACATTTGGTTAAGGATATGTCCGCGACAAGTCGCGTAATTCTTGGGACTTGAATTGGCAAAAGGAAATCCTTTTGGCGCAAGGATTAAGTTCTATTGATTTAATTATGTTTCTTATTGGTACAAGGAATTGTTTAAGAATTAGGAAAACCGTTTCCTAATGAGAATAGAATTGCTTTGTACACGAGAATTATGATTCCTTCTTCTCTAGGGATTTAGATATTTATGGCTATAATTGCTACCCTCTCCCCTAGCTTATTTTTTGTCGGCCATCTTTGAGAGATACAAGTAGAGATCTATATTTCTAGTTCTAGGTTCGCACAGAGAGGAATTATTGTGATCAATAATTCATGCATCTAGGTTAGTGAGATCATCTTTTGTAATTTTCATTGAAAGTAATATATTCTCCCTCCGCCCGTGGACGTAACCAAATTGGTGAACAACATAAAATTCTTGTGTTCGAATGTGTGATTATTTCCGTATTCTCAATCGTTCTTATTATTGTAACATTTTATTTACTTTGCTTGATTGCATTGGTAGAAGTGTTGTGCACGCATCATATATATATATATATATATATATATATATATATATATACCATTTTTTATACCTATGATGCGTATGCTACGATGGATGTGTTGGCATGCAAGAAAGGGTCGATTGAGGAATGAGGTGATCAGGGAGGAAAGTAGGAGTTGGATCCATTGAAGATAAAATGACGAGAATCCCCTAAGGTGGTTTGGTCATGTGAGATGGAGACCAAGTGATGCACCGATTAGGTTGCCCGAAGAGTGGAGAAGTGATAAGATGGCGAGGGGTACGGGAAGCCCTAAGAAAACATGGATAAGGGTGATTGAAAGCGATATGAGTTTTCTTGGATTTTTGATGAAAATATGGCGTTGAAGAGGTAGTGGAGGGCGAAAATTCATGTGGATTATTGGGTTTTGATTTTCCTTTTCTTTTTCCTTCTTTCCGAAATTTTTTCCCACTTATTTCTTCTTAACTTTCACATTCTTTTAATTTATGTTTTTTTGTTTTTCTTTGTTTAGTTGTTTTTTTTGTTTTGTTCATTTTTCTCTCTCTACATATGTATGTATATATATATATGTGTGTGTGTATATATATATGTGTATATATATATATATATATACAGGAGAGTGCTCAAATGAGAACCACTAGTAGCCGTTGGATTAAAGGTTAAACGACAGTGCAAATTAGATTTTAAAGGACGCGGTGACATTTTTGCAATTTTTACGAACTGCAAGGTTAGGACGTCATTTGACCTTCACTTTTCAGCATCTGCTACGTCATCATTCAAATTTTCCACAAATTTCAAAATTAAATATCTCAATATCTATTAGTCGTTCCCCCCCCCCCCCCCCCCCCGAGAACAACACTGATTTTTCGTCTCGACGAGGCAAATCGAATGACATCCCTAAAGATAGGGTTTGGAAAAAAAAATGATGAATAAAAGTTAAATTCTTAAAATACACTCGGATACACTTGGATTCAGTAGAATAAGTATCTACTGAATCCAAGTTCAATGTTGAAACACATGGATTCAGTAGATAAGTATCTACTGAATCCAACTGCAATGTTCGAAATAAACATGGATTCAGTACATAAATATATACTGAATCTTTGATTCAGTAGATGAGTATCCACTGAATCCATGTGCAATGTTAAAAATACACTTGGATTTAGTAGATAAGTATCTACCGAATCCAACTGCAATGTTCAAAATACACATGGATTCCAACTGCAATGTTCAAAATACACATGGATTCAGTAGATAAATATCTACTAAATCCAAGACACTCGTGACGTAAATCACAAAATTGCCACCGCGCGTCTTTTACATTACTACCCTCGCTGTTCACAAAAATGAACAAACAATTACAAAAATGCCACGCCCTTTTTAAACCAGCTGCCTAATCTGAGTCGCACACTCCTTTCTAATCCAATGGCTGTTATTGGTTCTCATTGGAGTAGGACTATATATATATATACACACACACACTCCCTCCGTCTCACTCGAACTAGGACGAATTTCCATTTTGAGTGTCCCACTCGAAATAGGACAACCCAAAATGAAAGTGTTTTATATAGTGGGACCCACATTCACACTCACAACAACTTTTCACTCATTATTCTCTACCCCACTTTCTCTCTCCTAGTTCACTTTTCATACTCACAACACCTACCCACTAACATTTTTTTCTTAATCCCCCTTCCCAACCCAAAGATCATATTTCGGGTGGGACGTAGGGAGTATATATTATCTTTTGTACTTTCTTTTCCTTTTCAAATTTTTATTCCCTCCCATTTCTTCTTTTAAGTTACTTTTTTCTCACATCTTTTCTTTGACGTTCACATATGATGATTCATGTTGGCCAACCCCAAATCATTTTGGGACTAGACTTTGTTGTTATTGTTGTTCTGTTTACCTAAGCTAGTTTTCACAATTGACCCATGATTTATCTTCAGGGGTAAAGTAAGAGTTGACTTGGATTAGGGTGATTGAAAATTATATGAGTTTACTTGGATTGGTTGAAAATATGGCGTTGAAGAGGCCGGAGTGGAGGGCAAAAATTCATGTGGGTGATGGTTTATTTTTTTCTTCCCCCCCCTATCTATTATATATGCACTACCTCCGTCCCAGAGTAAGAGCCCTACCTCTCAAATGCACGGAGATTAAGAAATGATGGAAGTGATTTAAGTGTTGTGAGTGTAAAAGTAAAGTAAGAGAGAATGAGTGGGAGGGAATAGTAAGTTGATTGGTGTTGTGAGTATAAAAGTAAAGTATGAGAGAGAATGAGTGGGATGAATAGTAAAAAATCCTTGCCATTTTAGGAATGAGACTCTTACTCTGGAGCATACCAAAATAGAAAGTAGGACTCGTACTCTGGGACGGAGGGAGTATTATTTTATTATCAGTATTTTTTCCTTCTTCTCTTCTTTTCATTTTCTATTTTTTTGTCCCACCTATTTCTACGTTTAACCTTTTTTTTTTTGTTCTTACATCTTCATGAACTTTTCTTTCACGACGACATATGAGGATTCAAGCTAGCCGACCCCAAATTATTTTGGGAGTAAGGCTTTGTTGTTGTTGTTATTGTTGTTGTGGACTTGGCTGTATAGTAGTTTCTATTAAAATTGCACCTTATCAGGAGGTTTGACGCTTTACTAATTCTCATCTTGGCTAAATTGTGCTTATTGTTTTGTAGGAGAGGCCAACCTGTTGTTGAATTCATCTTCGCTGCCACTGAAGAGGCAATATTTGTGCATGTTGTAATATCTGCAAAGTTAGTCTAGTTCACACTGTTTCACCTTTCATTGAAGAATTACTGTATTATAGAATATAACCCTTTTCTTTTATATGTACTATTCTTGCCTTACCATATTAATAATTTTCACTGTTTTCCTTGTGCTCAGGCATATACGGGCTTTATCGAATGGTGACATGGAAGGAATGTTGACGCGTTCATCTGGTTCTGGCAATAGGCTTCCAGGTTGGCTTTCGAACAGTTTTCCCTCTCATTTTATTTATTTATTTATTATGGGAAGGGTGCTTTAAGGTGAGATGTTGCAAGTTGTATATCTAGTGCTGTCAAGTAAAGGAAGAGAAATGTTGGTTTACTGCCTACTGTTGGTCCCAAAGACACAACAAGGGTATGAAAAGAGGCTAGAGGGGGGGGGGTGAATAGCCTATTAAAATTTCAACCCTTTTTCAAATTCAACCAAGTGCTTACTCTTGAATATGCGGTCAAGTTAAAACCACACGGTCAAGGGGTAATATGCACAGCGGAAGTTTTCGTTAGAAATGGGAGAGGTTGGTTTTGACTAAAATCTCTAAGTAGGAATACCAGCACTCACGGTCAACCAGGTTGCGGTCGAGTGAGTCCGGTCGAGGGTGAAGTGCGGTCAAGAGATTGCGGTCAAGAGGTTGAGATTGAAAGTTGTTGTCTTGGAAGTTTTGGCAAAAGATAAGTTAGTCAGATTTTAACTTGGGCAATAAGAGAACAAACAAACACAATTCACAATACGTTTGAATATCTGTAAGATCAAACACTAAACGACAAACAAAGTTAATATGAACAATAAAGAACAAGATGAACAATACTTGAAAGTAAATTTGCAGAAAGGTAAAATGACACAAGTATTTGGAAAGGTTCGATCTGTTAAAAAGATCTACGTCCTTTACCAAGATGGTCAGTCTTGGATTTTGAATGGAGGTATATATTGATTCTTGAGTGTACAGATTACAGAGATGAAGTTTTGAATCAACACCTACTTTCTATGAAGAACAAATCCTAGACTTAGACCAGTGTATCCCTTTTGATTCAATCTAAGTGATTGATCAATTGGGGTGAGTGTATGTGTAAGAATCTGAAGCTCTTTGAAATCTATATGATTTAGAGCCTAAAGAATCTTATGTGTTACAAGGCTTGAGATGACTTGAATGTTGCTGGAGATTTTTGAAGGTTTGAAGGTGAGTTCTTTGAAGATTCAAAGGATTCTGGAAATTTTGAGTATGATCTTCAATCACCAAGTATTTCAACAGCAATTTCTCTCTTGGAATCTCAGCTTGGTTCAATGAAGAACTTAAGGGCTATTTATAGCCTTGAATGAGAAAATAGCTGTTGGATTTACTTGGGCTCCAAGTTGAAGGACAATGAGCTGTTGAATTCTGATTGGAGCTCAATCTGAGTTTGTCCTTTTTGCAGATAAGAGGTGGTCCCACTTAGATGAATTTCAAATTTGAATTACTTGGGATCCAAGTTCTGCAACGTTCTAAACTAACCATAGTTTGATACAAGTGACCATGGTTAAGTTTGAACATACTTGGGTTCTTGAACTTCTGCTCATCTGCGGTCAAAACTTGCGGTCGAAGCTCTTGCGGTCAATATGCCTAAGGGCATCTGCGGTCGAGGGGTCAAATGTGACCTGTCAAGATATGCCACAAAGCTTCACGGTCACTGACTTCCGGTCAAGTGATTCACGGTCCAGTGGTCTTCCACAGTCAGGTGGTCTACCACGGTCAAGTGAATTCACGGTCGAGGTCTTGACCACTAAAGTTCCAGACTTTGAAAATTTTCAGCCTATCAATCTAAAGCCTATACTATCAAAGTGGACTATTCTAAAAATGAAGTTTTTAACACTTTTTACAATATATCCTAAAGTCCACAAAAAGATAAAATTAGGTTATGGGATCAATCAAATCTAGGTAATAGGAGTGGTTTATAATAAGCATACCCAACACCTACCGTTAGGTTGTGAGGTTTCTTTGAGAGATAACGGAACTAGTTTAACATATAACTTCTTGCAGATACAGTTGCAGCCATTTTTATTCCCTTTTCTTCACTTCTTCTAACTGATTGATTTCTAATTTATGCTTCCACAGTTATTGTCTCACCTCATGGAATGCGTGGTAGGCTCACTGGATTTTGTCCAGGTGATCTTGTGAAGCAAGTGTATTCCAGGTGACGTTAAAATTTTCACCTAATAATTTTTTTTCAGTACTTCCTTCCAATAAAATTTTGCTGATTCTGAAGATCACAATTCATGTTTTCCTTTTAGGGCTTCAAATGGAACCGTAGGTCTTCCTTACCAGGTTTCTCAAAGTTCTGGTTGCCAGTTGAGGGGGCAAAACTGTTATCTTGAAGTTACGCTGGGCTGTGATAGTTCTACAAACGACAAGACGCCTCATATAAATTCAAAATCGACTAAGAATCTATCGAAGCAGCAGATATCTGACACTTCTGCAATAACTAGAGAAGGTGCGAAAGGACTAACGGATCAATCTTCGATTTGTGAAAGAACATTCATCTATCCAGCCGAAGCAGTTCTTGTGCCAGTGGTGCAAACATCATCTGCTAGATCTTCTCTTAAAAGGTAGGTTTGATACACGTTTTTCTATCATATTGTGCACCTTTTATTTTCTGTGAGCTATTTGGTGTGTTGCATTGAGAGATGTATCTGTTATGCTGGTAATGGAGGTTACATTAGATTTTTTTTCATGCTCTCTTTTAGACGATAATCATATCCTTGGCCTGTTGGTACCTCTCCCCTAATGATTGTACGTTGGAAATAAGAATGATATGGATATCATAACTTGCTTTACTGGCACTAAATTTCTGTAGTGGCAGCATCTGACTTCTTTGCCCTCACTCATCATGGAGGTTGAGGTTGACGGTCTGGGGTACTAGTGCCATTAAAGTTCTAGAGTGGTGATAGTCTTTTGATTAGGTCAACATTATTGTTCGTTTTTTAAAGTCTATGTAACTTTTCTGAACTTGCAGATTTTGGCTTCAAAACTGGATGGGTCCACCGCTGTCTGGTTCATCCTTCTTGATGCATTGGTGAGTCTCTCAGCCTTGCATGTTAATTTTTCATTCTTGTGTACCATTTTTTTCTTGTTGTTTTGATGTTATGGTCCTAAAATGGCACTTTCTTATTCCAGTGATAATGTTAGCAAGGTAGATTCTATGGAGGGATCTTGGCTTGAATCAAGTGGCATCCGCGCTCAACATGGTTATAACAGTAGTGGAAATAGTAATAGTAGTAGCATTAGTAGCCTTAGTACATCTAGTGACAGCGATTATAAGATGATTGCAGAAGATCTTGAGGCAGATGCTGATTCTTTAACATGCGGGCAGTCAGGTTTATCTTCTACGGATGGCTCAAAATTGGTACCACCTTTCTTGTTGTTTTATCTATATTCATATAAGAAGTTTTTTTATTGGTTAAATCTTGATTTGGATGTGCATGCATGTCTGAGAGTTAGTTTTCTATATCCATAATATAATATATCAATTTGCTGTCAGTGATAGGATGCTTTAACCTGTGCACAAACTTATATCCATACTAAAACGTGATATTTGTTTGGTTTGGACTTAGGTCGATTGGATCGAAGTTTTTAATTATGTTTGTGCATGGTAACAGAACAGTTATTCCTGGATTTTAGGATTTGTGGCTCTTCTCTAATGTGAATGTTACTCAAAATCAACTATGCCATATACTTTTTGTCTTTGTTCTGACATAGTGCACTTAACTTATAATCAACTTCAAGAGGGAAACTATGTTACAAGGATTATCAAATTTCTGCATGATTCATTCCTAGTGTTTTGGTGCCAGCAGTTATTGTAGCGAGTACATTTCTTAATTTTGAAAATATGCTTTCTCTTTTGGTGTTACTTGAATTATAGTTGATGTTATATTGGCCTACTGCAGGAGTTCATTGTGATGGATACTAGACATGATCTGATCTAAAAGACAGACAATTATGCATATTCCGGTTTGTTTTTCAGTTTGTCAATCTTATAGACTAAAGCAGAATATTGACATTTGCTATTCAGGGTAAGCGATCCCGGACAGGGATGACTGAATCATTCAGTCAGGCTGGGGCAGTTTTAAAGACATCAATGCAAGGTGCATATAATATTGAAGTCAACAATTCAGGAATGACTGGAACTGAGAATGATCAGGTTGGATCTGAGTGGGATTGGGACGATGATGACAGAGGCACTGGCATGGATATCCAAGCACTGCTCTCAGAATTTGGAGATTTTGGCGACTTTTTTGAGAATGATTCACTTCCTTTTGGAGAGGTAATCTTCTAATCATATAAAGTAAATTGAGTACTCAAATTAATTTCTAAATGTGCAAGCCTTTTTTATAAGATTTAACTGTGTATGCTTAGCTTCCCGAGTTCTTCAACTTTGAGTTTTATTTGTTGACTTGTTTAAGTATAGTTTTGGTAGTTGCACCCCTAAGGCAAGACACATCCTCGATCAGTGTTGTATGTGGCTAGCGACATTATCTGCCAGTCCATCTATCCATTTCTTTAGCTCACAAGAGTGATTAAAAGTGTTTTCATTTGGTGGCCAGCAGAAGATGCAATTTTGTTATGCATTATCAAGTGGTGGCAACTTAATATCTATGTAAATCAATTTCACTGCTCTAGAGGCTTTGAAGATTCATTATCTCAAAATGGGGATTGTTTGGTGGAATACAAATAACGACAGATTAGCTGTGAAAGGTATTAAAGAGTGAATGACCGTAATTAGCAGGATGAGTGAGTTGTTATGGTGATACATACTCTGGTATAGAATGATACTCTTCTTCAAGTAATTTGTTGATTGAACATATATACTCTTAGCTCTAGTCTATGAATCTCATGTTTACCTAGTGGTACTGAGGTATGATATGTTCTGAATACCATTCCTTTAGTGTTCCCTTAAATTCGTGGTCATCATACAAGAACGGTGATGTCCAAATGGATAAGCTTGTCATGTGGAATTTATGCTCTTTTTTGAATGGGTTATCTTTATCTATGTACCTAAGTTGAAACTGATAATATCCTTTTATTTTGAAGCCCCCTGGAATGGAGGAGCCACAGGCCGTTATGTTTTCTCCGGCAGATTGTGGAGATGTGGGTAGCAGCCCGTTTACTGGGATGATGGATGCATCAGATCCGATGCTGCTGCCAGTAGGTTTTTCATCATTCGAGAGTTTTAATCCTCCTCCAACGGTTATGGAGGAGACACAGAATAAAAGTCAAGAAGTTATCAACGATGGTCTTTCCTCTGGGTCAATGAACTACGCTTCAGCTTCTTCGACGGGTGAATTTGAGCACTTAATAAAATCTGAAGCCTTAATGACATTTGCTCCAGAATATGGAGCAGTTGAAGCCCATACGAGTGAGCTGTCTTCGTTGGTTTTTAAAAGTCCATATATCCCGCAATCTCGGAAGGTGGAGACTGCAAATTCAAGCACAAACAGCTACATATATTCTGCAACACCACCTTCTCCCTGCCCTGATGGATCTGAAGAGAAGCTTGGTGTGGGTGTAAGTTTGAAAGCTAGGTCAGGAAAGCATGAGAAAAGCGCCATTCTTCACTCAAAGAATTATTACACTCTTGTTGAAAGTGTGAAAGAGAAACATGATAGAGGATCATTGACTTGTGACAAGAGCATTGTTTCACGTGATGACATCCCACCATCTACATTCTCTGATTTCAATTCTGGAAATTCTACCTTGAAGACCCAAAGGATGACAATTGAAGGAGCTACACTAGGAGGAGAGAATTTTGTGTTGTCTGCAAAAACTGCTATTGCTAGTGAGGTAGAATGTATGATGTTCCAAGCTTTCATGTGCAGGATAAGACACACATTGCCATCTTCCCGGGGCCCCATACCTGTTGGAGTGGGTAGATTATCAGGAAATACTGTTTTGTATCAGATGCAGGGCGAGTCAACCATCACGGCCGAAAATATATCAAGCAAATATGAGCTGAAGAAAAAAGAAGCAATACCTGTTAGAATAGCTGGTGATATGGATGGAGGAATTCTAGATGGGCCACTGAGCTCACCCGTTGGTGTGTGGAGGTCTGTTGGAGGTCCTAAAGGTTCAAAGCCTATGACTCCAAGTATGGAAGCTTTCCCATCTCTGACTCATAATTCTTTCAATGAGGAAGGTATGCTTTCATATGCGCAGAGACAACCCCTTCTGGAGCTTCTTAATGGGATGTCATTACTTGTGCAACAAGCCACATCATTAGTTGATGTGACACTTGATGCTGATTGTGGTGATGGTCCTTATGGATGGCTTGCATTGCAAGAGCAGTGGAGACGTGGATTTTCCTGTGGGCCTTCAATGGTGCATGCAGGTTGTGGAGGAGCTTTGGCTTCTTGTCATTCGCTAGATGTTGCTGGTGTAGAGCTAGTGGATCCACTTTCAGCAGATGTAAGTTTCTACTTCATTTTCCTTTCTCATTCTTACATTTGGCTTTCATCAAAGTTCGCTCTGTGAGCTGGTGTTGAAGTGGGAGGGTTGAGGTGGTTATGCATCTCTTATATCTCTCTCTCTGTAACTTAGCTGCATATTTTAGATGCATTATTAATTTGTCATACTTGGCTGAATTGGACCTTCTATAGTTATTGTTCAATTATTGGCATTCACAATGTTTTTTACCCGTACAACTTCTTGTTTGGGCCTCAAATTTTTTGAACGAGTTAAATATTAGAGTACACTTTTCTTTTCAGTCAGTGCTTTATTTTCATAAGTAGGTCTGATAACTATCTATCGAGATTTTGTGTTACATGTTTCATGCATGCAATTTTATGTACAGAGTGAGGAACCGTATTCCCTTCTTTCTTGTCTCGCTTTTCCTTCCATTTTTATTGATATATGTGTGTGTGGAAGGAACTCGCACAATTAAATCTTTGCAAAAAATGTTATTTAATTATGTATCTTATTCCACTTGTTAAAAAGTTATGTATCTTATTCCAAAGGTGAACACTAGAAAAATTGTTAAGGTTCCCAGTTACGGATGCATTCTGTACGGGAAAATGTCACCATTTTATTGGAAGCATTCCCTAATTATTGGTCTGTGCTGTGATGGTCGGACTCTTCAATTTACCTCACCTACCCGTGTCGACACGGCACAACATGGGTGTGGGTGTGGCTATTTTACACTATATTTGGTGAAAAATCCTAAAATTTTAGAGGATCCGACACTCGGATCTGTATTCGTGTCAGACACTCGTACCCGAGTCCGAGCATCAAGGGTCTGTGTTTAAATCACAAATTGCTCGAAATTGATGTTTCAAAAATGCACAATTTCTCATCCTTTCTCTTTTCGTTTTGGTCCAATTATTTTCACTTATATTCCATAAGTTTCCGAATTAGAATTTCTTTCCTACGTTGAGAGTCTTTGTAGGATGTCTGTATTTCTTGTTGCAATGCTTGGGATGCTTGATTTGACACTTATTGCCAACCCAAATGCGTTCATTTTGTGTCTCCAAAGCCAAGTATTGTCGGTGTGGAGATTTTCTGAATGCTCGTTCGTGTTGGGCAGTCTCCTAGTTATACTAAGAGGAGCTTAGCGTCACAAGTCTTTTTTAGAACGTGCATTGTTCAAGGTTGTATATCTGTGGGAGAAGGAGAGGCTAAGGGAATTTATGAAGGTTTGTCTTGGGCTACACATAAGGGACTGGAAAAAGTGATTGATGGGGGGCTTGGTGGTTGCTTGTAAATATTCATTTGCTTCAATTAGTTCATTTGTACTCACGCATGTAAACAGTACTATGAATATTGTAGTTGACTGCCTGACGATGAATGCCCCTCAGTATAGTAACCTCATGTTCGGGATGCCATCTCTTTTATTCGTGTGCTTGCTAATGAATATTTATCTTTCTTCAATAAAAAAAAAGTGGTTAAGGGCTCGTATTTCCAGTTATCCTATTTTAAAATAGGCGTATTAGTTAATTGTAATTTTTTCTTATGTAGATGATTGAGAGGAGAATTAGATTGAAAATTCATTAAGGTTTTTCAGGTATAAACGAGGAAAGTATATAATGCTTCGGGTCTCTACTAGGTGAAAGTTTCAATATTGAGGAGTCGCACTAAAAACCTTTGGGGTCGCCTATGCTCCACCTGTTCAATGCAAAGAGTCCACTATTCCTTTTTGGGGTGTTCCTTTTAAGAAGCTCAATTCCAAACATTATGCCTTCATTCTCCATACCCTTTGAAATCTACCCTCGCGTGATACAAGCATCTTGAACGCAGTTGAGCTTTATGTAAATGGAACCTATTATAAGTCCAGTGCCATGTCTTGCAACTATTAGACTTCTCAAATGTGGTCTTTCTGAGAACTAAGGTGGTAAATCACCTAAACCTAAGGCTTAAGGAAGATATGCATGCACTTTCCCAGGGGTCAGTGGGGCAGGTGTGGCTCCTGTTTTCTGTCCAGTCTTCTTGGGAGTTGACATTCTACTGATGTTGGTTTGCATGTTTACAGTTCACTTAGTTTATTATATTTTCGGACGAGTATGGGAAGCTTATGAGCATACCCTAATAAAATTACATATAGTACCTTACATTATTCAGGATATATTTTTATTGATGTGTTGGTATTTACAGGTTCATGCATCCTATGCTATCAGTTTGCTGCAGTCTGACATAAAAGCTGCCTTAAAATCTGCTTTTGGCACGTATGACGGTCCATTATCTGTCACCGATTGGTGCAAAGGTCGTATTGGTCAATCTGGGGATTCTGGGGGAATGATGATTGGTGATGGATTTTCAGCTGATTCATCTGCAGTAACCATGGGTGAGTGTAGGGATTCTTCTAGTACTGTAAATCTATCAGTTGGGGAGCCAATTAGCCCTTGTCAGTCCTCTGCTGGTGGATCATCATCTTGCCTGAACAAAGGTTTTAATGATAACTCTTGTTTTCAGTGAGATTCATTATATACTGTAGTGTACCAACAATTGAGATGTTTTGACAGTGTCAAGTAGCACAGATGGAACTAGAGTGGATGAAGCAAACGAAAGGAGATTAAATCAGGAAAATTCAACATCTGAGTCAGACCTGCAACCTGGATTGTTGAGGCCCACAGTAATCGTACTTCCATTTCCTGCTATCCTTGTTGGGTATGAGTCTCAGACTTCCAAGTTTTCTACATAACTGTGTGACATCCAGTGGTTAATATTCGAAATGAGATAACTGCTTTTCTGATTAGATAAAAATGAGAAGAGCGGTTGATATACACGCACTAGCTTAGATCACGCATAGTGTGAATGGTCAAGCTATTATGAAATGAATGTGCTTGTAGCTCAAATTTTAGTGGAAAATCTTCCAGGATGAAGTATTTGTGGTTCCTCATGTAACAGGTACCAGGATGACTGGCTCAAGACTTCGGCGACCTCTCTGCAACATTGGGAAAAGGCCCCTTTTGAGCCATATGCTGTCCAAAAACATGTAAGCTTTCTATTTGTTTTGGTAAATGGCCAACCACACTATGGTTTCTTACACCTCAACAGTATGGAAATAATATTCACCTTTAGCTCTTTTCTTCAAGAACCAGGTTGTTCATCATCCCTTTTCTCTCTCTTCTTTGATATTGCAGATTACGTATCATGTCGTTTGCCCGGACATTGATCCTCTGACAACTGCCGCTGCTGATTTTTTCCAACAGCTTGGAACTGGTTAGTGTTTTGAAACAGTCATCTTTATGCTTAAAATACCTCTCTTTAGTCAAACTAGAAATGAAAGTATACCTCTCGTTTCGGGACGGTGGTGTACGTAAAGTACACAAGTCATCTGTAATATGATACCGCAGTAAAGCGAATGCACAAGATGTCAATGCCTTATTTGTAACCATAGAGAGTACATCTGCTTCTGCCATATTTAACTCGGCGACGGTAGTGGGATTCGAATCCAAATACCTTATCAGGTCTACAGTCTCTTGCCAATGGAAACCACCTGGACATAAACGACCGGCTTCTTACACCAGCCACCATCAACCACATCCTTCACCAGCTTACATTATCCTAGCAGAACATCAGTCCATCATTACAAAATCCTAATGACCTCTGGTTTCTTCTAGCAATGATAGTTCTCAAATAATATCTATTCATTTCATGCCGACGCAGGACAGCATAAGGAAACAATGACGTGAGTTATTATCGGCGTACTTAGTTTTATTGTTGAGAAATAAATTAATGTAACTTACGCAATAAAACAAATTAGGGATTATTGTTTTTAAGATATCCTTGTCCAAGTAGGATTCGTGTTAGTGTATTCCTATTCCTATTCCTTTTTGTATGTGTTTCATAATCCTTTATAGTATAAGCTGATCTTATACTTGTTCTAGCATTAGTAGTTTAGCGTATAAATTAGTATGTAGGCTTCAGAGCTTAGTTGTTTACTAAGGTGGTGTTTGATGTATTAAGCACTTGATGCTTAATGGATTGCAAGGTATAATTTGGAGGTAAGGTGCCTTGATAACATTGAGCTCTACATGTTGAAAGTTCCATGAGGCTCGTATTGGTTAAGCAATGATTTTGATTCTCAATCATTAAGAGCCTCACGTAACCTCCAACATCTATACCTCAATGTCATCAAAGACACCCTACCTCCAAAATATACCTTGCAATCTATTAAGCATCAAGCATCAAGCCAAGTGCTTAATTCATCAAACACCACCTAAGTTGAGATTTAAGCCGATTGTTTATAAGTTTATGTCTTGAGAGTGCCGTAAATTTACATTGTTTGTTTCTTCCAGTTTATGAGACTTGCAAACTTGGCACTCATTCCCCTCAGTGTGTGGGAAACCAAATGGTGATAGACTCTGGGAAGTGGTCATCTTCTGGTTTTGTTCTACTTGATTGTCCTCAATCAATGAAGATTGAAAGCAGTAGTGCATCTCTCGTGGGTTCGATCAGTGATTATTTTCTATCCCTGTCTAATGGTTGGGATTTGACAAGCTTTCTGAAGTCCCTTTCAAAGGTTCTCAAATCCTTAAAACTTGGTTCGTGCTTCACTCCAAATCCAAAAGAAGGAAATAGCAGTCCTTGTACGGTAAATAGCACCCTCCTTCGTATTTCAGCATTGTTATAGTTTTGGAATTCCCAAATCTTTTGTAAATCATGTTATCTCTGTTCCCTACAACTTAATGATATTTTTTAGTTGGTTTTGCATTTTACAACCCTCAAAAGTACATCTAGTCTTATTTAGAGGCACTATGTAAGAGAAATGAAAATTACTCTCGTGGCTCGACTGTGAATTTGAATTCATGTATCATCAGCACAGAAACTTGTGAGATAGTTGGAACTAGCATGTTAGTTTAGTTTTCTTTGCTTAGAGGTTTTTGCAGTTTCCTGATGCTTTATTTTATTGTACGCCACATGCTTTTCGCTTGTGGGGGTTAGGTAATATATGTGGTGTGTCCCTTCCCTGAGCCGGTCGCTGTTCTAAAGACTATCATTGAATCTTGTGCTGCTGTTGGATCAGTCATTTTTCCATCATCAGATAAAGAGAGGAGATTGTTTTTGCAGAATCAAGTTGGGAAAGCCTTAAGCTGTACCACGGCAGTCGATGAGGCATCAATATCGAATGTTGTAACACTTCCAGGGTTCAGTGTACCTAAATTGGTTTTGCAGGTTGTGACGGTTGATGCCATTTTTAGGGTTACAAGTCCATCCCTTAATGAGCTCGTTATCCTCAAGGAAATTGCTTTCACTGTCTTCAATAAAGCGCGTAGAAATTCTCGTGGGTCGTCAAGTGATGTGGTTCCATCATCGTCTATTTCAAGTAGATCTCATTCAACCTTGATGCCGATGAACTCTCCTATCTCAGGGACGTGGAAGGACTCTATGGGTCCTCGAATGTCTGGGGCTTCCCTCCAGAGAGAGGGTGAACTTGATGCCAGCTTGAGGGCTGGTTCTTGGGACAATTCCTGGCAGGTCTCAAGGACTGCGGGACTAGGATCTGATTCCAACAGAACTGGCGATTTTCTTCTTCAAGATGAGTATCGTTATATGTTTGAGCCCTTTTTCATTCTTGCTGAGCCTGGTTCATCGGAGCGTGGAGTTTCACCTCCACTTTCTGGTAGTCTTGCACATGATTCTTTAAAGCTCTTATCAGATGATGGTTCAAGTGGAGATACTGGGCCAAGCTCCCAAATGGATGGATCAGAGACAGATGGCTTTGGATCTGGCCATCAGAAGACACCACCAAGTTTACATTGTTGCTACGGATGGACTGAGGATTGGCGTTGGCTAGTATGCATATGGACAGATTCGAGGGGAGAATTGCTTGACAGCTATACGTTTCCATTCGGTGGAATCAGTAGTAGGCAGGACACAAAGGGCCTGCAATTCCTTTTCGTCCAAATTCTCCAGCAAGGCTGTCAGATACTTCAGTCTTACTCTCCTGATACTGGCAAGCCGAGAGATTTTGTTATTACCCGCATCGGTTGCTTTTTTGAGCTGGAGTGCCAAGGTAATATGCTTAATTATAAATTTCTAGTTGCAGTCTTTGTTGATTATGGTCACAAACCAATGAAACCACTGCAATAACCTTTATTATCTGATCGTTGAACTACATTTCTATATAACTGCTACCTTTTCGCACTACTTATGGTGGTAGAATGCAAGATGCAATCAAAGTGGTCATCTAAGCTTAGGTTTATGTTAAAATTTTCTCTTGAGCTTTGTTGCAGCCCTTTGTAACTCGTCCTCCTCTTGTGGGTGGCAATTTAAAGACAACATGATTACGAGGAACTTTTCTTCTTTTCATTTCTTTTCCTAGTCTGCTGCTCAAACTGGTATATGCAATTTTCTAATATAACCGGGAATGATTTGTAAGCAGAATGGCAGAAAGCCCTATATTCAGTTGGGGGTTCTGAGGTGAAAAAGTGGCCCCTGCAGCTACGGAGATCAGTCCCTGATGGGATGCCTGCTAGCAGCAATGGAACATCCTTGCAGCAACAAGAGTTGAGTCCTCATCTATCTTCCTCACCTAGTCCCTACGCAAAGGCTTCTACTTTCATGAAAGGTGGATTGGGGCAACCCTCTGCTAGAAAACAGGTTTTAGGTGGACATGGTGTGGTGGACAGCTCCAGGGGTTTGCTTCAATGGGTGCAAAGCATCACTTTCGTTTCGGTCGCAGTCGACCATTCATTGCAGTTAGTTTTTCAAGCGGATTCATCTCCTGGTAGTTTTCTTATCTCCTTTTACTTTAGCTTGTCAACTTCATTTTGTCAATTTAACAAAATTTAACCATCTAATTATATACTCCCTCCGTCCCAGCTCACTTGACACTTCCCAAAATAGCCTATTTTTTATAATTTTATATTCATTCTATCACACCACTCATTCTCTCTCTTCATTTTCCACCACTCAATTTATTCAACCAACACTACTATTTACCCCACTCATACTCTCTCTTCATTTTCTACCACACATTTTCCTTATTATATTTTTTTTCTTTAGTTATTGTGCCCACCTCTTGGGTGTCAAGTGAGGTGGGACGGAGGGAGTATATATAATATATCTATGCCCATGCACTTTCCAAAATTCAGGTCACGGCTCACCATCTACACACATTTTTATATTTTGCTCAAAGTATATGTTAACCTTAAATCTTTGGTAAATTTTTGTGGCATTCATTTTAGCGTAGTTACTTTTTGGGAGCTTGCAATCAACCTTGATTAAGCCATAATGCCTTGTAATGCTCCCTCCGTCTCATAACGATATTCCCACTTTTCTTGTCGTGACTACGAATGAACTTTGAGCAATAAGTTTAGGTTGATTTAGTTATGCTAATAAAAATTTGGGCAAATTGCAATTTAGTTACCTGAGTTTGTTGCGATGTT
Organism: Campanula takesimana; assembly: GCA_026119855.1. Lineage (NCBI taxonomy): Eukaryota > Viridiplantae > Streptophyta > Magnoliopsida > Asterales > Campanulaceae > Campanula > Campanula takesimana. Next base: position 599,941 of record JAOWBW010000551.1, read on the forward strand.
TCAATCGGTTATCCAGTTTGTGTTTGTTACAATTTGGTTACTGAATGTGTCTTTTGTAGCAATTAGGTGTAATTTTGGACAGACTGTTAAAAAACTAACGAAAATGGATGAAAAACGTAACTAACTTGTTTTAAAATTGCAATGTTCACCCCTACAGTTTAAATTATCCCACTACACCCCCAGTTATTAATGAATGTTAAAAAAGTAACATAATTTGGCATTAAAATCTAATGGGGATTAAAACTAAAACCTTAATTGGTTATGTAAAATAAAAAAGTAACATAATATTTTATTCACACCCTCACCCACTGTTTACCCTTCTCCAACCCTAACTCTTCTCCTCCTCCGCTTCTCTTTCTCTCTCCCTTCCCGCCGGCTCCCTGCAATTGCCCCCTCCCCATAACTACATCCAACCTTTCGCTAATCATTCCAACTCAGATCTGGAAATCGAATCTGGTGGAGAGGATTACTGGAAATCCAACGCCGGAGAATAGGTTGCTTGTCGCTGCTGGGGAATAAGTCTCTAACTCAGTAAGGCAGTAACCCTTTGTTCTTTGTAGTCGTAACTCAGTCCTCTCATATCCTAGGTCTTGAATTTAATGTGAAGGAGTCAGGGTTCAATTTGGGTGAATTTAAGGAAGAAAGAGTTTCATCTCATCCGGTTTTCATGTCTTTTATGTGGCTCTTGAAAATCGATTTCCAGGGAAAGAATTGTGTCAGATTGTGGAGCTTGAACAAAGAATTAAAGATTCTGAGTTTTGAAATTCACTTTGATTTCTAGGGTTTTAAGTTTGTTAAGACTCACTGGGTGGGTGAAGGTAGAGAGAGAGGGAGAAAGAGCTACAGATGGAGAAAGGTAGAGGGAGCTGCAGATTTTGGGGAGGGATGGCTGGGAGAAAGATGGAGGCAAGGGTTAGTATAGTAAGTTTTCTTAGTGGTATTTTTGTAAGAAATCTTTAACCGTATTAACTGGACATTTTTAAGTGATGGTATTTATAGACTAACAATTGAAATTTTGGTATAAAAATATAATTAATTGAACTGCAGGTTTTACTTGTAAGCCCCATTAGATTTTAATGCCATATTATGTTAGTTCTTTTTACATTCATTAATAACTAGGGGTTGTAGTGAGATAATTTAAACCATAGGGGTGATCATTGCAATTTTAAAAGAAGTTAGTTACGTTTTTCATCCATTTTCGTTAGTTTTTTAACAGTCCGTCCAAAATTACACATGATTGCAACAAAAAGACACATTCAGTAACCAAATTGTAACAAACACAAACTGGATAACCGATTGAAACATCGCGACAAACTCAGGTAACTAAATTGCAATTTGCCCTAAAAATTTAGAACTTGTTATTGATAGTATATACATCTGGGGATTCTTTGTTGAACCTCATTTTCATTTGGTTTATCTTGTCAATACTGGCTCCAACAGATAACATATACAGGTTTGTTACCAGAATGCAAGTTACTTATAAATTAAGCACTCTTGCAGGGGGAACACAAGGTAGTAGCATAACAGGACAACAGTCTGGATATCTTGAAGGGTTCACAGCTGTCAAGTCTCTTGGTTGTGCATCTGCATCGTACATGTTCATCCCATCACCCAGCATCCGCTTTCTTCCTCCAACTCCACTTCAGCTGCCTACCTGCCTCACATCCGAATCCCCACCCTTGGCTCATCTCCTCCACAGCAAGGGCTCTGCCATTCCCCTCTCCACTGCTTTTGTGGTCTCGAAATCCGTACCTTCCATGAGGAAAGAATCTCGGAGCAACTCCAAAGAAGAGTGGCCGTCGGTCCTCTCTGTCAATCTTGTTGATTATTACGGAGGCAACTTTAACATCTCTCATGAGAAAGTGTTGAAAAATGTGCCAAAGGCGGGAGGAAGGGTATCGGGTGTGGAAGCTAGGGATTTTGAGATAGAGATGCATTTGATTCTTGAACGTGTTGCAGCAGAACTTCATGCGTTGTCGTGGATGACAGTCAGTCCGGCCTACTTGGAAAGGAGAAGCTCACTTCCGTTTCACTGTGACATGGTTATGAGACTTAGAAGGCTTCTCCATTTTGCAGATAAGGAACTCTCGCGTTTACCAGATAAGTCAGAAGTTTAGAACACACCAAAAGAGAAAGACCTTTTTGCAAAGGTGTAAGCTTGTTAGTTGTAACGTGTATCTAAATGTGTAATTGGAATTTCAAGAGTAGTAAGTATCATAGCTAGAGTGAAGGAGGTGTGTTTTGGAGGTGTACATATATAACCCTTGGTGTTGGTTTCAATTTTAGCTTCATTACAACTCATGAATTGATTAGAGATGAGTACACCTTTGTTGTATGTAATGATAGTCTGTATGATTCATTCAAACATTGATTTTGTTGTGGTTTTTGCACAGGAATATTTGCGTATGATGAATTAATCATAACTAGTCGTCTACGAGTAACATACTAGTATTTCGTTACAATTACTTGAAATTTAATATTCGTTTCGTATCAAACATTAATTATATGTGACAACATGAAAATCACAAACATGCGCACTCTGTCGGGGGCAAAGAGGGTGGCATCGGACACCATCATCACACCCAAAACCTTCATTTTTATGGCTACCATATACGTAAAAAAAACTCCGACTGATTGCGATTCTTCCTCTTCAACAAACAAACAAACAAAGTTTTAGAAAGCAGCAAGTATTGTTCATCATTATCATAAGGAAATGATGCTCTCAAAGTTTTGTTGCAGTGCTATTCAATTCAAAAACAGTCTGGTGGATTTGACCACATCTTTTTTATTTATATTTAGGGATATGAATAATTGAGATATACTCCCGTAAAGATAGTCATACTTTTTTCGTTGTTACTACAAATGAATTTTGAGCAATAATTAAAGCTATTTTTAATTATCGTAATGTGAATCTAAAAAATGATATTGATAGTATTTATAATGGTGTATCGATACCAATTTTTACATTTTCATTAAAATAATTAAAAATAGCTTTAGTTATTGCTCAAAGTTCTTTCATAGTAACAACGAAAAAATGAGACTTTCTGGGACAGAGGGAGTATTAAACAGTACGTGGGTACCGTCTATCACAACCTTACAACGAAATAAAAGATACTACATGAAGGATATCTAGATTTTTTTCAATCTTAGATTTTTTAGTAGAGAAAGTAATAAAAGGATTTAAAGTAGCAAAAATCAACTTGAATAGTCTAATAGGACTTTAACTTTGTACAAAATAAATAAATAAATAAATAAATAAATGACAAACTCTTAGATACGGCGGGTGTACGCCGTGCGACGGGCGTGACCCGTGGGTCAACCCGACCGGCCCGACCCACCCGCCCAGGTCCATTAAAAAAAAAAAAACCAAAAAACTTTAAAATGTCATATCTTGTGATTTATAAGTCGAAAAAAAAATTTAAAAATACCGTTGTGTTCGTTTCGACGAGACGAATAAAACTACATAGTTCATGATATGGTTTGATTTTTTTTTTTAAAAAAATACATTTTTTACACACAAAACAAATTGATCTGCTGTCAGCTGTAAATGTAACACTCTGTTCTGATAAAAGTAACACTTTCGTCTTCAAAAAGTAACACTTTCTACTGTTAAAGGTAACATCAGTTTTTACAAAAAAATAATAAGTTTGCATTTCAATTGTTACTTTCTCAATAAAAAATTGTTACATTTCATATATAATGTTACATTTAGGAATATAAACTCTTACAATTAAGAAAAAAAATGTTACATTCATTTTTTATAAAATGTAACATTAGTTTTTAGTTGTCAATCCTATGTTAATTTTGGGAGAAAAAAAAAAGTGTTACATTTGAAAAAATAAGTGTTATATTCCTTTATAAAAAGTGTTACTTTAATTTTAGTTGTGAATCTTTATGTTATCTTTAATCTATTGCATCAAAATTGTGGTACATTTGTTTTGAAAAAAAGTGTTACATTTGAAGAAAAAAAGTGTTACATTTCGGTATAAAAAGTGTTACTTTTTGTTGGAGGAAAAAAAGTTAGGGTGGCAAAAAAAAAAAAAAAAAAAAAAATCTCGGCAAAAAAACAAAAAAAATATCTCGGCTCGGCGCCGCCGCACGGCGTGCGGCCGTTGTACGCGAGACCGGCTCTAAATAAATAGGACTTAAACTTACCTTGGTTAGGTAGCCTAACATTAAAAATATAACAACACAATTATATGAGTATTTTATGTCTCTAACATTGCTCTTGTAACACCCCGAATTTTCTTACTGTATCTGAGCATTTAATGGCATTAAATAACAATAATTAATACCTCAAATTAGGGTTCACAACTAACCCTTTAATACATCATCAATTCAAAATAAATGCGGAAGCGTAACTTAAAACTTGTTTTGGCAGGTAAACCACCCTAGCCATCAATGTATCTTTAACTTACACCAATAAATAAATGTTCTTAAAATAACTAAATAAGAATCTTCAATCTGCCATTCTTCCTACGGCTGCCCTCCTTTTCTTCCCCTTCTACTTAAATCCTGAAACAAAAATTTATGGAGAAGGGATGAGCGAACGAATGCTCAGTAAGTTCATACGTGGCCTCTCCGGTTACTAAGGAGAGACGACCAGAACGAATACCATGAATAACTTTTACAAAGATAGGTTCAGTTACTTTTTGATTCAAGACTGCAGAACAATACAGTCGTATTACTTTTAAGATTTTACTTTCAAAGGATTATGACACTACAATCCAAGGGATTCATTCAAGTTCCGTCAATTCCGGGGTAACGTACATTATAACCTCAATGCCAAAGGTACAATTTGTACACCTAGCTTTTCCAAGCCAATAGTGTGGGTCGTAACATATATGGTATCCACACATATATGCTCGGGGTCTAGAATCATCCTTGTAATCAGACAATTCCTGAAAGAAGGCATGTGATCACTCATGCAATCCCTAGTTTAAGGACGAGTCTTTTCTAACTGGAATGTCCGTCAATGTCTTTTCTAACTGGACATTGGCCACTCTAACAAGTAAGTGGTTAACTTACAAGTTAAATGAGAACATACCAAGGTACAAGTATGTGATAACAAGTTTCAAACTTCGATACTTAGTAGCTCAATGGGGACATCACTAAGTACGGATTCTTTCAAAAGAACGTTCCATAACGCGGAGTTTATTCAATACTATCATGCCATACTGATAGCTAACTTATAGAAAGAATATAGAATTCCAATAAACAGGAGTTCAAATACTGTAAGGAACGTAATCCCTTACCTGAATTGCTTTTCCTTGCAATCTCCTCTCTGTGCAATCTACAAGGCACCGAGTAATTTACTTTAGTACTCTCAACATTGTTAACTACTTCTACTTAGTTAACTGAGAGATGTGTTTTAACTTCTTTACTTCGTTACTCCTTTCTTACGTTTAAGTTTCTGACTTTGATTTGCGAGTCAGTCCTTTAACTTTAATATAATTGTAAGTAAGTCCTCTAACTTTGGGTTAATTACAATTTGGTCCCTCAACTTTGGGTTAATTGCAATTTGGTCCTTTAACTTTAGGTTAATTGCAAATTGGTCCTTCAACTTTGGATTAATTGCAATTTGGTCCTTCAACTTTGGATAAATTGCAGGAAGATCCTTTGACTTTCAATTATTGTCAATTAAGTCCTTTGACTTTTAATTATTGTCAATTAAGTCCTTTGACTTTGGTTCTTTGTTCATAAAGATCCCCTAAGTTTCTTTTTAATCCCTTAAGCCCCTCTAACTTCAAAGGTTTCCCTTTTTATATTCTTTTTCACTTTAACTTTTTCAGTTTAATCCTTTTCCGTTAGGAAACTAACTGAAATCTTTTAATCTTCCTCCTTTCCGTTAACTTTCTAACTTTCAAGGTTTTCCAAGTAACTATTACATCCTTTCAAGTTAGTTTTCTAACTTTCTAACAATTCTTTTAATGATCATACTTTCTTTCCGTTATAAATCTAACGGAAATACTAACTTTTCCGTCCCAACTCTTAACATTTTTTAATCAAAATCAACACCCAACTTTAATGACTCCTAGGCCGAAACCCTAGCTTCAATTATCCATTGATTTGATCAACTTCTCTTGATCTAAATTTTCTTGTAACTTTTTAACATCAATTCATTCATAAATCAATAACAATAATCGTTAAAATTAACCAAAATAATTCCCCATCCTTTTTATGGCCATTCGGCCGAATATGATATGGGTGTAAACCCATATTTTTTTTTCTCTTTGTTAAACCCAAATTAGTCTCAATCTCATATTGCTTAATCCCCATGCATTGGAGAGTATTAATTCATTAAGATCATTATCATCAAGAATCAATCTTAAGAATAAAAACTAGCATGAAGATCATACTTTGATTAAAGTCTTTGGATCTAAACTTCTAGTAATTAATTTCTCATAAATAAATCACTAGCATGCAAACCCTAATGTTTATTCTTTTAAAACATTCATAATTCAAGCTTTACTCAACCAAAATCAATGAATTAAATTTTAGAGTATAGGGTTTGACATTACCTTTGATTTAGTCGGATTGTATCTCCAAAACAATGGCCGAAATCTTTCTTCCTCCTCCTCCCTCCTTGGTCCGGCAGCCTTGGTATAGGAATTAGGGTTTTTGTGGTTGTGTTGTTTTGAGGATTAAGAATAAAAACCTAGGATTTCACTAACCATTGTATTTATATCTTGGGTAATTTGTGAGTTGGGCTTGAGTCCATTTAATTTAGTTCGGGCCAACCCAACTTGGAGCTCAATACACTTGGCCCACTCTTTAACTATTTAACCCACTTCTTTATTTAACCCAATAACTTTAAGTTTCATTTAATTGAAATAATTCAATTCAATTAAATTAATTAAATAATTAAAAGAAAATTTCGGGTCTTTACAGCTCTATTTATTTCCTTTTTCATTCAACATAGTGTTGGACTTGTTTTGGGGGACGGAGATTTAGATGATATACCATTAGGTTGGGCGTGGTAGCATTAAGCACTTGATGCTTGATGCTTAAGATAATGTAGGGTAATTTGGACTTAATATAATGTAAGGTATTTTGGAAGTATGATGCATTTGATCACATTGAGCGTTAGATGTTGAATGTTGAGTGAGACTCTTATTGGTTAAACAAAAATTTTGATTCCTAATCATTAAGAAGAAATTGGAGATATTCAAGTTGAATAGAAGAATTAAGTTATGCATTCTACTTCTAAATTACCATATAATATATTAAGCATGAAGCATCATGTTATCTTATCAAAGCCAACTTTAGTGTCCCATGGGCTTTAAAACAACATCCCCTCTAAATACCCAAGTGATCCCACAAGCCATTCTGGACCTTACAGCTGTATAGGCAAAATGGTCCAGTTGACCTTTGGATCTACAAGATAAGAATCTTGTTTTAAAGCAACTAAATAATAATCACTTGAGTGTTGTTATTATTAAGATTCTTCCGATGTCTACAGTAGTAGGTTTTTGCTTAAAACATACAGACATAGATATATGGGTATGGAACCGTTGCACCGATGTGTAAGTCGTACAACGTATTGTAAAATGTTTTCTACACAGCGTTTTAGTGCACTACACAACGTAAAAGCGACCGAAAAAGTGTTAACTCCTGAAAAACGTTTTACATTTGCAAGTACACGTTTTACATTAGGTAGAAAACGTTTTACAAAACGTTGTACAATTTTCACATCGGTGCAGCGGTGCACCTAACTTGTTGGTGGCAGCCGTTTGAAATCCTAGATATACTAAGTAATTTTAGAGTGTGAATAGTAACATTCCAATCAATTTAAACTTGGCCAATCATACCCTAATTTCATCCAAAAATGTTAGAAAAGTCAACATAATGATAGAAAAGATAATACTCCATATGTCCCAGAAAGATAGTTTCATTTTGACTTTTTATTGTCAACAAAATGAACTTTGACAACCATTATTGACGATCTAATCATTTTAATGAAATTCTAAAATTTGTAATTGATGAATCATTAATAAATTTTTTAAAAATTTTATTATGATCATCAAATTGACAACACTGTTTGGTCAAAATTTATTTTTGTTGACCATAAAAAGTCAAAATGAGACTATCTTTCTGGGACAGAGGGAGTAAAATGCTAGAAAAGTTAACGCAATGTTAAGAAAGTTAACAAAAACTAAAATGACTTAACAAGATTCCTCCAGGGAGTCTTGTGTCTGTGTTGGATCAAACTCAATCTTACCGCCCCTCCTCTTCAACCCCACATTCTTTCACGCCCACCCTTTCACACTTTGTTAGGAAAAGTCATAACAATAATAAAATGTTTTCTTGAAACTAACGAAATGACAAATATCATAAATGAACCAAATAAATTTAACGGGACAGAAATAAACTAGAAATGCGGAAATTAAATCAAACCGGGAAAATTAGATAGTCAACTCTTGTGTTGGACACAATCTTCGCAAGTAGATATGGCCCCGCACTGGTGCTAATGGTTCTGTGACAATCTTCTCTCAAGATAAAAACGACTTTACAATCGTTAATAGAAGCACTTCAAATTAACGATTCGATTTCGACAAACATAACTGTGTTTGACACTTCCAGACTTTGATGAAGACTCTATGCAATCAAGATTATTCAGTCTTCTGTGCCGTGAGAATTCCTCCACATTCTGTGACTGAATTCCATAATTCAGTTAAATATCTAACCAAGTTCGTTAACTCAATTAGATACGTGATTCACTAATTCTGATGTGAAGAGAGAGTGAATTGTGTATGAATTGAATGAGGAATGTTAATCTGGTGGAGGGCTATTTATAGATAATGAAGAGATGCGGTGCCTTGCACCTGGTGGGATCTATACTGTCGGATCAGATTCTGGTGAAGGGTGGAGATCGTCTGGATAACTCTGAATGTCAATTTCTCTAAGAAGTTAGTCTTTTCGAGTGGCCAGTATCTCTGAATGGTCAAACTTTCTGAGTGGTCAGCATCTCTAAGTGGTTAGACTTTTCGAGTCTATCCTTCTAGAGTCTACCTCTCAAAAGTTTACCTTTACATAGTTTACCTCTCAATAGTCTACATTTCCAGATTCTACCTCTTACGAATCTACTTTCTAGATTTGAGGGTGTATCTCTTCAGAATTATCATTCTAAGAGTCTAACATTTAAGAATCTATCTTTCGAGATTCTCTCTCTCTCGAGATTCTTCTTTACAAGAATCATTTTAAGAATATTTATCTTTAGTCTCATAAGAGTTTATTTCTCAAGATTATCTCTCTCCACAAAGTTTATCTTTTTGAAATTCCGACTCTTCAGATTATAACTCTTGAAAGTCTATCTTTTTAGAGTTTATCTTTCAAACAAACTAGTGGGTAACCCATGCGTTGCACGGGTAATAAATTTGTCATTTTTTTTTATTTTGTAATTTGTACAAATTTAAAAGAATTGTGTTAAAAAAAATAGTTTTCGTTGTACATAATTTGTATTTATATGATAACTGAAATTTGAACATAAAGATGATTTATTATTGCTATAAATTAACTTTTAATTTTATAGATGATTGACTTAATAATATTAGCTATTTTCCAATGAATGATTTTATAATATATATACATATTATGATTAATAAATATAAAAGTCTATAATGTACATCTAATCATATTAGTAAAATAATAATTTTATTAGTTAATAATATTAATAGTAATAATTAACATATATAGTAACTATTATTATTAATTACCACTCTCTCAGTCCTAGAGTTAGAGTCCTACCTTTCTTGCACACAATTATTAGAAAAACAATAGAAAATGGGTAAACATTGTAAGTGGATTGAGAGTATAGATGTCCAAAACACTATTCATAGTGCAAGTGGACAAAATGTAAGTTAGTTAGTTTGGTTTTTTTTTGTTATTGAAGCATTAGGAAGACAAAATTGTCAAAAATACTATTCATTATTTCTCATCATTTATCATTTTATAATGAAACTCTTACTCTTGGATATACCAAAATAGAAAGTAGGACTCTTACTCTCGGACGGAGTGAGTGCTATTAATAGTAAATATTAACATATATTGTGTAATGATTAACTAATACTACTAATAATAGTTAATTTATATTATAACTATTATGATTAAGTTATACTACTATTAAAAATAATAATTAATATATACAGTAACTATTATGATTAACTAATACTATTAGTGGTATTTTTTAATTTATTTAATAATTATCAATAATAGTTAATATAAATATTAACTATAATAATGATTAACCATTTAATAGTTAACTATTATTTTCTTAATAGTATTAGCTAATAATATTATTTACTATATAAAGTAATTACTATAGTTATCTATTATAATACTATTAATAATAATAATAATTACTATAATTATTAACTATTATAATAACTATTACTATTATTAGTAATAATTAACTATTACTAATAATAGTAATAATTACTATAATAGCTAACTATTACTATTATTAGTAATAGTTAACTATTATAGTAACTATTAGTATTATTAGTAGTAGTTAACTATTACTAACAATAGTAATAGTTACTATAATAGTTAACTATAATAGTTAACTATTACTATTATTAGTAATAGCTAACTATAACTAATAATAGTAATAGTTAACTATAATAGTTACCCTATATAGTAACTAATATTATTAGCTAATACTATTAGCTAAGAAAAAGAAATTAAAAAGTCACATAATTATGAGGGTGAGTTTTATGTGGCATCACCAAATTTAAGCTTTCTCCATTGTTTGTCCACATGTCAACACCATAACCCTCCTCACAAACTTTAATATATATATATATATATATATATATATATATATATATATATATATATATATATATATATAAGATTTATTTCATTATATACTTCCTTTTAAGGATTCACCAACGGTTCGTATTCTGGTGAAAGATCTATCAACTCTCAAGTATTGTATATGCAATGAATTCTATTTATTGTTAATCCCATTTTAACAGAATCTATTTATTTTCTAACATAGAAAATTAGGACCAAATAAGTCAACAACTTTGTTCTCTAATTGCGTTTTTGTTCTTCTATACACAAGATGAATCATTTGCAGTTTCATAGTTCTATTACTAGAACTCACTTAATTCCTTTTATTTTAAATGATTATATTCTTTAAAGAATACTCTCTCCGTCCCACCTTACGTGAGACCTAAGAGGTGCGCACAATAACTAATGAAAAAGAATAAAATAAGAAAATTGTGTTGTAAAAAATGAAGAGAGAGAGAGAATGAATGAGATACATAATAGTGTTGGTTGGATAAATAGAGTGGTGAGAAATGAAGAGAGAATGAGTGGTGGGGTAGATTCAATAAAAAATATTAAAAGTTGGCTATTTTAGGGAGGTCTCAAGTGAGTTGGGACGGATCAAAATAGAAATAAGTCTCAAGTGAGCTGGGACGGAGGGAGTATATCAATTATTGTTGTGACTTAATATCTTTACTTGAGCCGGATACCTCCACATTTGGGGTATACCCCCACATTTTAAGGTATTTATAATTTTTTTTATGAATCATCGAATTCATATTTTATATTTTCCTTTATGTAGGGTCTAGCAAATAATTAGGGCTGTTACACGAACCGAGCTGGCTCGGGCTCGGTTCGTGAAAGCTCGAGCTAGGTGTAGCTCGAGTCGAGCTCGAACCGATTATCAAGCTCATTTTTGTTATCGAGCCGACCGTGTTCGGCTCGTTTAGCTCGTTAAAAGCTCGAGTTCGGCTCGATAAGCACATTAAAATTGATTTTTTGTTTTCGAATGGCTCGAACTCAACTCGATAAGCTTGAATTCGGCTCGATAAGCTTGTTAAGGCCATATTTTTCTTTAAAAAATGTCTAAGCTCGAGCTCGGCTCGTTAAAACTCGAGTTCGATATCGACTCGAGTTGTTCGCGAGCATCTCGCGAGCTCGATTCGACTCGAGCTCGAACAAGCAAGTGAGCTCGAGCTAGATAAGTTTTAAACGAGCTCGAGCTCGACACCCCAAAGCTCGACTCGGCTCGGCTCGTTTACAGCCCTACAAATAATAATACTATAATTGAAAATATATCTTCAATTAAATGTCCATCCCATGTTGTCAACAATGTCTTTAAATCACTTGTGTGATAATTGTTTCCCTTCTCATTATTATTTTTCAGTTAATTTCCAACGCTCTTCCAGTTGTCCTTCCTTGGAAAATGGCATTTCTACTCGTTAATCTTGTAATGATAATGTCCTTCTGTTGTCCATAATAGTTGGCTCACATTTGTCAAAAAAATCAAGAAAACGTTAACATCTTCTGGTGATTGTTAGGAAAAGTTATAACAATAATAAAAAGCTTTCTTATAACTAACGAAATGACAAATATCATAAATGAACCAAAAAATTTAACGGTGCAGGAAATTAGGATAAACTAGAAATGCGAAAATTAAATCAAACCGGGCAAATAAGTAAGTCAAGTCTTGTGTTGGACACAATCTCCGCAAGAAGATATTGCCCCGCACTGGTGCTAACGGTTCTGTGGAAATCTTCTCTCAAGATGATACGACTTTACAATCGTTAATAAAAGCACTTCTAATTAACGATTTCGGCGAACATAGCTTTGTTTGACACTTCCAAACTTTGATGAAGACTCTATGCAATCAAGATGATTCTATCTTCTAACAGATTCTGTGAGAATTCCTCTGAATTCTGTGACTGAATTTCATAATTCAGTTAAATATTAACCGAGTTCGTTAAATCAGTTAGATAAGTGATTCTCTAATTATGATGTGAAGAGAGTGAATTGTGTATGAATTGAATGAGGAATATCAATCTGGTGGAGGGCTATTTATAGATAATGAAGAGATGGGGTGCCTTGCATCTGGTGGGATCTATACTGTCGGATCAGATTCTGGTGATGGGTGGAGATTGCCTGGATCAAACTGACACAATTGGGTCACTAGTTGCATGGATGACCCAATTATCCACTTGGTTGACCCAAGGAGGGAACCACTTGATGACTCTTCAGATGAATCCACTTAAATACTCTAATTACTTTTATTTTTAAAGCAATGTGGGATAGATATTTCATATCCATAAAATCTTCATATACACATATCATTTGCATATTTTGAACCAGTGTTCTAAAAAACGCTAGGCGGCGGACTAGCGCTTAGCGCCTAGGCGGGGCCAAGAAATTACAAAAAAAAAAAAACCCATTTTGTGAGCCTGGTTAACATAATATGACTAATTTAAGACTATCAGTTGCACAAAATGTTAGTCCCTCCGTCCCAAAATCAATACCTAAAGAGTTTTCAAATTTACTTTTCATCAATTGTTCAAAACTAAAGTCAAAACAACAGATGAACTTTCAAAACACAATAGAAATACATAATAACAATTACCACTGTTATCAATTGGAAGACGGAACCGATCAACAGACGATGGAACAACAGACGACGGAGGAGACCGGAGACGATGGAAATGGAGATGACGGCGATAGAGACTGGAGACGACGGCGATGGCGGAGGACAGATTTGGGATTCGCCGTTGAGCCCTAGACCAAGTCGAGTGAAATTTCAAAATGGAGTCTGAGAGTCATGAATTGGGAATTTGGGTTGTTTTGTTTATTTTCCCTTGCGTTAAAACGGCCTAGTTTTCATTCATCGATCAGTTACAAAAAAAAAAAGAAAAAGAAAGGCGCAAGTATTATTCAGCGTCCACGCCGCTTAGACGGTGCTAAGCCGAGTAATCGAATCCAAATCGTCTAATTGGCACCCAAGCCGCCATGACCGCCCAGCTCCGCCTAGGCGCCTCCTAGAACCACCTAGCCCGCCCAGTGCCTAACTTGGCCGATTTGGTGAAAATCGCGGCGGCCACACCCCGACTAGCGCCTAGGCGCCCGTCTTTTAGAAAACTGCTTTGAACATTAATTTCTCATTCACTCGGAATTGATTTTGAGAAAGTAAACATATCAAATTAATCTACTGCAAATGTAGATTACAAATATGCAATTAATTTCTATTTACACAAAATGAAACCTTATGGAATTCTTGGTCAAAAGTCGGTCAAACATCACTTTTCCAAAACCAAAATTCCAACACACTTCGACCGCCTTTCCCCCTCATTTTCACTCACTCCTCCCTGGAATTCGGCCCACTCACCCTACCTCATGTCCCTAGATTCTCCCAGAGTATGTTTCAAACACGAATTTACTGCAAAACTATTGTTAGATTTTATTATGAAAACTGTTACATTCATTTGTGATTTTTTTTATCACAAAAAAAAAAATCACAAATGAATGTATTACATTTTGTGATAAATGAAACTAATTTTTTTTCTCATTAGTAACAATTTCTATTATGAAATGTAACTTTTCTTTCTGTGAATTGTAACATTTTTTATTCTAAAATGTAACCATAAGTTTGCACAAAAAGAATTGAGGATAACATAAGATTTACTGCAAAACTATTGTTAGATTTTATTATAAAAACTGTTACATTCATTTGTGATTTACTGCAAAACTATTATTAGATTTTATTATAATAACATAAGATTTATTGCAAAACTATTGTTAGATTTTATTATAAAAACTGTTACATTCATTTATGATTTTTTTATTGTTAAAAAACTTTGATTTGTCAATTAGAAGGTTGAATATAACAACTGGAATTCTATAATGTAACATAGTAGTTTTGAAAAAAATATTTGAAATAGTTTGATTGTTTTTTGTTTAGAGAAAATAACTATTGAAATGCAAACGATTATATTCATGAATTCTTACTCTTTTATTTTAAGGATAAAAAGGATTAACATTTACTATACAAAAACTGTTAATAATTATTTTTAGTACAAGTAACACTCATGATGAGCCCGAGCTTGTTAGACCGGATCCAAGCCCGAGCGAACCGGACCGATCGAGCCCATCATAGAAGGACCCAAAATCTTGAGTCCGAACCGGTGGACCCGTGGAAGCTCGTGCCCGAGGCCTAAGCCCGATCGCTGATCTGGCTCGAGGAAGGATTTGCCTCCCGTCATTCCTTAACAAGCCCGGAACCTGCACTTTACAGCTGGCGAATATGTCCAAGGGACGTTAACGATCCGTACCTGTCAGACCATGATCACAAGTGGTGGACCCATCGTCCAATGGGGTCCTGGCACGTGTCCCAAGTTAGTTAATATCCAGATCTGATCTTTTCATTCTTTCTTAATTGCAACCTATAAATACCCATTGACGCCCCCATGGGCAAGGTACGCATTCTAACCCTAATTCACACACACAAGGCATTCACAAGCCTTTCTTCTTAGATTTTCCTCAGAGATCTTACTCTCACACCCGAGGGCCTAAGCCGGATTCAAACCCGGCTCTGGTCTTAACGGTGTTTTGTTTGTGTTGTGATCCAGGAACCGGAAATACCAAGTTGGAGATCCCTCTCCTTGACCCCAGATTTTCAGGGCGTCATCAGTGGTTCCATTTCCGGGAAACGAAAATCTTCCTAGTGCAATCATCTTATTTATTTGCTTTTTTCAGTCTAGTTCGATTCGAATTTTCTATTGCAAATTACCAATTCCAGCTTTGTTTATTTCATCTTAAGCTTTAACAGTTCAATCGGATTCTTCTGTTTTTTATGGTTCTTAAAGTGTATTCAATTCTCTCTGATTGACTCTTGATATACAAAATTTTTGCAATGACTGGAAAAGAAATTTTGAATCCGAATCCTAGCCCTTCGAAACAAGCGCCTCAGGGATCAATCTTCGCCAGATTGGGAGATAAGACGCTTAGCGGCAACTCTTATACTCCCTCTCAAAAGGCAAGAAGAGAGGCGGATCTGAGAGATCATATTGAAACTTCAAGAGCTCTCAAAACTCAAAAAACTCCCGTCACTCCCGTCACTCCCGACCAAATTCAAAAGAAAATTCAAATCCAAACGGATAGGCAAAATCTGGTGGCGGAAGGCCTGCAGTTAAATCTGGCCTTAGAGGAGCTATTTAATGCCGAGGCTAACGCTGGAATTCCTCCTGAAAAATCAAAAACTCACGGTCTGACAAGTTCTAAAAGCAGAGCCAGTAGAGTCGTAGGAGAAAAAAGGCGGACATTCCTCGTGGAGGATGATGACGAGAGGGAGGAAGAAGAGGGGGAAAGTGAGGAAGGAGAATCACAGCCTAGAAAACCTAGAGGCCAGTTTAAAGGGAAAGCAATTGTTAAAACCGGTGATAAAATTACAAAAACAATGAAAAGGGCTAGAACAAGGGAGGTGAGTGACCATAAGTTCCAAAGAATGGTCAAAGATTTAGGGAGTCCAAGCAAGGAGTAACAAAGTGCATTGGACCCATAGATGCTTTTGCCTCGTGGATTGCTGATTCACCAATTCAGCGGGGAAAGGTCCCAACATTAGACGCCTACGATGGCTCTACTAATTCAAAGAGTCATGTAGGGCGGTTTGAAGGACAAATGGCCTTATTTTCCACAGATGAGGCCGTGAAATGCAAAGCCCTCGCCTCTACCTTCAAAGGAAAGGCACTAGAATGGTTGTTGGCCCATAGACCGCGGTCTATTGACAGTTATGAACAACTGCTTAAACTCGTTCGCGGGCGCAGGGGAGGCCGCAAGGCCAAAATCGGATCTATGCGGTGTAAAGCAACATCCCGGGGAAAGTACGAAAGCATACATTACTCGTTTCCGGAAAATGACCGAGCAAATTGTGGACTTAACAAAGAATGATATAGAGTTATGTTTTCTGGGAGGATTAACATCCTATACCTTGAAACAAGAATTTGCCTGCCGGAAGCCAGAGGGGACGGAGGAAATGTATAACAGAGCCATTGCAATGGCCGGAGTTGAACCCTCATTCATGCTAGACGCCCGCAGGAGTGTCAAAGACAGAATTGAGCCCGCGCCAGACTTCAGAAATTATTCAGGACATTCAAGGAATAACAATGCCCGGGGGAGAATGAAACATGGGGGCATGTAAACTTACAAAAGAGGGGACGATTCCGCTTTTATCCCTTTAATTGCCTTAAGGACAGAGATATTGCGGGCAGAAATGCTACCCCCTCCGCCCCTTCAAGAGAAAAAGCCCTATGAGAAGTCAAAAAATAAATGGTGCGGGTATCATGAAGATCACGGGCACACAACAGATAAGTGTTTTCAGCTGAAGAAAATCATCCAGCAAAAAATAGAGGCCGGGGAGTTGAAAAAATGGATTGCAGGATCGATCAATAGTGGACATGCCCCGCGGGGAAACATCCATCAGATAAGGCACAACGTCGCAGACGGGGAAGGAAGATATGACATCCAATACATTGGAGAGGAATCCCCAAGCAACACTCAATTATCCAACCAGATCAAGCAACTGGAAAAAGTGTTTTTAATCCCTGCCTACCCACCGGAACAAGAAGAATTGATTGGGTTTAAGAGGAGCGAGTTAGCCTTCATGCTCTTTCATTCCACCCAACCCTTAACAATCAAAATGTCTATTGGTCGGGCGGACATCAGCAGAGTATTGATTGACACGGGGGCCTCGCGAGATATCCTTTATTTCAACTGTTTGGAAGAGATGGGAATGTCCGAGGCACACCTTACTCCATACGCTGGTCTGCTTGAAGGGTTCACTAATCACACGGTCAATGTCAAGGGAACAATAGATTTCGATGTGACTATTGGGGTGAAGCCACTTGAAAAAACTGCTCGGGTAACTTTTATGGTGATCGCTTTGAAATCCCAGTACAATGCAATACTTGGAGTGACCGCACAAGCATCACTGGGAATCGTGGCTTCAATCCCGCACCAGAAGGTCAAATTCAGTACACCCGCGGGGGTAGCATGTATTAAGAACAAGCCCGAGCTCTTTTTAAAAATCATTGAAAAGAAAAGAAGAGAGAATGCGGGGATGAACAGACCCGGGGTTCAAAGAGAGGAGAAAAGGACAAAACCAAACGGAAAGGAGATCGAAGATACTGCTATGATTGGGACCCTGTCATTTCACTCCACTCGGGCAGAATTCAAACAGAGCAGGAGAGCCCACTGCAGGACAGCCGAGGCTGAGCAAATAGAGATTGTGATTGACTCACTACATGACAGAGAGGTGGCAGATATCCAACCTAATAATGCGTTGGAAGATGTAGTCATAAATCCAGCCTACCCCGAGCAAACCGTGAAAGTGGGCCTAGAAATTCACCCGGATGAAAGAAAGATCTTGATAGACTATTTGAGAAAAAGTTTGGATATTTTCGCTTGGACCGTGGAGGATATAAAAGGGATAAGCAGAGAAGTAACCGAGCATGAATTGAACGTCGATCCTACTTTCACAAGGATCCTTCAAAAGGAGAGGTATTTTTCGTCCGAAAAGAAAGCCGCGATCAAAGTAGAGGTGGAGAAATTATTGAAAGCAAAGATTATAAGCCCGATCAAATACCCGAGGTGGTTAGCCAACGTGGTCATGGTAACAAAGGCTAACGGAAAATGGAGAATGTGCGTGGATTTCACAGATTTGAACAAAGCCTGTCCCAAAGATTGTTACCCGCTTCCCCGAATAGATCAATTGGTAGATTCAATAGCTGGGCATAGGGTGCTAAGCTTCATAGACGCATACTCGGGCTACCATCAGATTAAGATGAAGGAAGCAGATATCCCTTCCTGCGCTTTCTATGCTGCGGGAAAAACTTACACCTTCAACAACATGCCATTCGGGCTAAAAAATGCGGGCGCATCGTATCAAAGGATGGTAGGGATTGTCTTTGATAGTCAATTGGGCCAGAATCTGAAGGATTATATTGACGATATGGTGATCAAAACAAAAGAGTCTTCCCATGAAGTTGATGTGGATGAAACCTTTGACAATCTCCGGAAAAACAACATGAAGCTTAACCCGTCAAAGTGCGCATTTGGGGTAATGGCAGGAAAGTTTCTGGGCTTTATGGTAAATCAAAGGGGAATCGAAGAAAACCCGGAGAAAATTCAGGCCTTGATAAACATGCAACCTCCAAGATGCATCAAGGAAGTACAAAAATTGAATGGGCGGATAACGGCTCTAGGAAGGTTCATCTCAAGATTGGCAGAAAAATGTTAGCCTTTCTTTAAAGCATTGAAAGGAGGAAAAGATGAAAGATTTGAATGGAATGAAGAATGCAGGAATGCCTTCGAGCAAATCAAGACTTACCTGGGGAAACCACCTTTGCTGAGCAGCACGGTCACAGGGGAAGAACTTTATATCTTTTTGGCAGAAACTGATCAAGCAGTGGCCGCAGTATTGGTAAGAGAGGAAGAGGGCATCCAAAAGCCCGTCTATTATGTCTCTAAGGCATTATCAGCAGTGGAAATTCGATACTTGAACATTGAAAAATTAGCTTTCGCTTTGCTAATGGCTGCCCAGAAATTGCGGGCGTACTTCATTTCCCATCCAATCACGGTTTTCTCCGACGTTCCACTAAGAAGAGTCTTGCACAAGCCCGAATCTTCAGGAAGGATGCTAGCATGGTACATAGAGCTCACTGAGTTCCAGATCACGTACTCCCCGCGGAAGGCGATAAAAGTGCAGGCACTCGCGGTCTTTGTTGCAGAGACTACCTTTGAATTAAGAAGAGATGATCCCGAGAAAGGCCAGGCTGTAAGGCCGAGTAAAAGAAAGGGCCAAGAGGTCAAGAATATGGGCGAGAAACCAAATGGTTGTTGGCAACTGTGTGTAGATGGATCTGCGGGCAAATTAATTAGTGGTGCGGGAATCCTCTTGGTCGCCCCGGAAGGGCAAAAGTTTAAACGTGCTTTAAGATTCAAGTTCCCGGTTTCAAACAACCAAGCTGAATATGAAGCTTTGATTGTGGGTTTGGAGTTATCCCGAGATTTGAAAGTTCCAAAGTTGGTTATAAGTAGCGATTCACAGCTCGTGGTAAACAAAGAGAAGGGAGAATATGAAACTAATCACCCGGTACTAATCAAATACAAGGAGCTCACTGAAAGTTTATTGAAAGATTTTGAGTTTCACGAGCTAAAGCAAGTAAGCCGGGCAGATAATTCAGAGGCAGATCTTCTGTCAAGAATCACAAATGAGGAAATCACCAAGCTCAGTATTGAATACTGGATCGAGTTCAATGAGGCCCCGACCATTGACAGGGTACAGATTAACAACTTGGACGAGCAAGAAAAGGATTGGGTTGATGAAATGCAGGCATACGTAGAGAATCAAGTCCTCCCCGACAACCCAGACCGAGCGAAAATTCTGATGAAGCAGGCCGCCAGGTACACGGTCATTGATGGAATCCTCTATCGAAGATCTTTTTCAAAACCACTGTTGAGATGTGTTAAGACCGAAACGGTAACCAATTTGTTATACGAGGTCCACGAGGGAGTATGTGGAGGGCATCCGCGAGCCCGAACGCTTGCTGAAAAAATCCGGTTTTTGGGATACTACTGGTCGACAATGAGGCAGGACGCGGAGGAATATGTCCGCAAATGCGACCAGTGCCAAAGATTCGCAAACATTCTAAGACTGCCCTCTACAGAGCAAACGTTGGTAGTTCCTACTTGGGCATTCGATATGTGGGGGATTGATCTGATTGGATCGTACCCTAAAGCCCCTGGAGGAGCTCAAATGGTAGTAGTGGCGGTAGATTACTTTACAAAATGGGTAGAGGCTAAAGCATTGACTAGTACTACGGAGGCAAACGTCATTAAGTTTGTACATGATCACATCTATTGTCGTTTTGGATTACCGCAGGATATTGTTTCGGATCATGGACCCCAGTTTCAAAGAAAGTTCACAGCTGAATGCAGAAGGCTTAAAGTGGAACACCGCCAATCTTCAGTGGCAAGACCGCAAGCAAACGGCCAGGCCGAGGTCGCCAACAAATTACTCATGACCGCCCTCCTCAAAAATTTGACAGGAAGAAGTGGACGTTGGTTGGATGAACTTAGCACTGCTTTGTGGGCCGTCCGCACTACAACAAGAAACTCAACTGGGGAGACCCCTTTTTCTTTAACATATGGGTCGGAGGCAGTAGCGCCAGTGGAGGCCGCGTTACCTACGTATAGGGTTGCTCATTTTGATGAAACAAAGAATGAGGAATCTCGTCGGAGAGATCTTGATTACCTCAAAGAGAGACGCCTCCGAGCAAGAGCAAGAATGGTTAATTACAAACAGAAGGCTATGATTCACCATGACAAGAAGGTAAACAAGCGGTCTTTTGCTGTGGGAGATTGGGTATTGAGAAAAGTTGAGGTCACGGGCAAAACGCCCGGGTATAACAAACTCTCACCAAATTGGGAAGGGCCTTATCAAATTGCCCGGATCGTAAAAGAAGGGACTTACAGGCTTCTCACCACAGAAGGGAAAGATTTCAAGAATGCTTGTCACATCGACCACTTGATGAAATACTACCCTTAAGAATTGTATCCCCCTCTTAGTTGGAAAGATGTATAGTTAGAAATTTGCCTTTTTTCTATTTCTACATTGTAATGGAACTTTGATGTAATAGCTCTATGAGCGGAAAAATTTGAAAGAGTAATGATATTATGTTTATTCCGTTTCAAAGAAAGACTAGACATACATCTCAAAAAAAGCGTGTAAATGGCAAAGTATAACAAAGTCCCAAACCGCTAAGGCTCCACGCCAAAAATGCCGTTGCATGACTCTTCATGCAAGATGCGCGGTCATACGCCCTCGAGCTAGACCGCAAGCCCATCAAGGGATAATGACATTGCATGACTTCATGCACGATGCACGGTCATACGCCTTCGAGCTAGACTGCAAGCCCGTCAAGGGAAATGCTGTTGCATGACTCTTCATGCACGATGCGCGGTCATACGCCCTCGAGCTAGATCGCAAGACCATTAAGGGATAATGCCGTTGTATGAATCTTCATGCACGATGCGCGGTCATACGCCCTCGAGCTAGACCGCAAGCCCGTCAAGGGATAATGCCGTTGCATGACTCTTCATGCACGATGCGCGATCATACGCCCTCGAGCTAGACCGCAAGCCCGTCAAGGGAAATGCCGTTGCATGACTCTTCATGCACGATGCGCGGTCATACGCCCTCGAGCTAGACCGCAAGCTCGAAAGATCGCGACTAAGCTCAAATCTTAATCAAACATGAGATAATGCGAACTCAGGCCAAAACATGACAAAGGGCAAATTGAGGAAAGCAAAAAACATGTAATAATGTAGCAACACAAACGATCAAAATACCAAGGAGTACATCAACAGTAATAAAGTGTACGAAGTGTTGAGAGATCTACTCTATTACAAAAATACCCAGGACGAAGCCCGGTCTAATTTTCAGGTTGCGGAGGGAGGATTGACTTCCACTTCTGGAATAGATTCAGAGGCAGCAGGATCAGATGCAGAAACGGCTGAGCTTCAGCCAAAGTGGAGGCAAAAGTGTAAAAAGGAAGAACAATACCTTCAACATAGGGGCCACCGGGACCGAAAACCTTTTCCAGAGCTGCGGCCAAAGATAATGCGGGCTCGTCAACTGAAAACCTTAAATCATCAATCTCCTTCAATAATTGCTGGACGGTTACAGGTGAGACCGGAGGAAGAGCATTACGGACCGATTCAGGAAGGGCTGTGAGCTGGTAGTCAGCAAAGGGCACGAGGGAATGACCGGTAAAGCATTCGGGATCCGTGGCCACAATGGAACAAATGATCGTTATGTCTTGGGCAGTATATTTTCCCGTGGCCGCAAGATTCCGGGCAACGGTATGTATCGCCTGTTCATATTTCTCAGCACCCGTAACGTTTAACAGATCAGAAAGCTTTTTAGAATCCTTGAATTCTTTGATCATCGCGGTCCTTTCTTCCTTTAAGACCAGCTCTCGGTCTTTCTCAAAACGCATCTGATCAAGTAGTTTCCCATCCTGCTCATCCACTTTGCTCGATAGCTCCTCAACTATCTTCTTTTCCGCCTTTAAGGACTTCAGAAGCTCAGCATTACGGGCATCTGCCTTCACTCTCTACGCCTCAAATGCCTTCCGGGCAGCAACCAGATCCTCGTTTAATTTGGATACTTCCTTGGCCGCGCTCATGACCTCGGCATCCTTGCCTTCCAGTTCTTTGTATGTGGCGGTCAGGGACTTGGATAGCTTATGAATCTCCTCCCTTTCCTCCATAATCTCTTTGTTCCTCGCGACGAGGTGGTTGACATCAGCCTCATGCTGAGTGCGTAGATAAATAGCATCATTGGCGATCTGTGAAAGCGAAAATGATTATACCATAGGAAGAGAGAAGCCTGACAGAACCAAAGTCAGAAATATACCTCAGTCAAGGCTAAGCCTATATGGCCCGCGACAGCAATAGGGTTTGAAGGACCCAAGACTTTCTGTTGATAGGCGAGGAAATGAAGGCGATGCAATAATCCATCACCTACATAAGCATTGGCGCTTCGGCGGCAGTGGAGATCTACTCCGTACACCTTGGGAGCTTTGGCAATTTTAAGTCCAAATTCTTTAGCATACTCTCGATCTTCGATCGACTCCACGGGGTAAAGGTTAGAGCATATAGTCCCCTTGGACGGACATAGAACTGAGAAATCAGCGGAGGAACCAGATTTGTGATGCTTGTCTTTTTGTGGTGGTATAAGGTCCCCGGTAGTGTAGATACCCCGGGGGAACCACGGCTTGGCTAGAGCGCGTGAATTATCCTAGGATGTCTAACTTGTTTTTAGAGTCGCCACCTATGTTTTGAGGAACATAAGAAAAACCTATTGATAATAGCCTAAGTTTGATTACGAAAACAGAGATTCTTTGTTTTGAGGTTCGGGGGTTAGGTTACGAGATGGGAAGTACCGAAACACCCATCTTGCCCAACTAAAGTTGGTCTTGCTTGATCAAAATCTACATGAATGATAAACGTTCTTCTTCTTCTTCTTTAAATCATAAAAAAGGGGGGGGGTTAAAATAGAGTTTGGAATGTAGGAGATAGCTCTTTAACCGACCTCAATGAGATGAGGTGATCATTAGAGTCATGTCCCAAAATGATTTGGGTGATTGCACTTTGATAAAACAAAAAGAAAGAGAAAAGAGATGAAGTTAAGAAGAGGAAAGAAATAACTTTACCTAGACTTCAAGAGACTTCAAACACTTCTTGATGAATTCCTTGGAGAAATCCTTTGGAAATGCTTTGTAAGTGTGAAATTTTAGTGTCTTATTGAGAATGTAAGATTGAGAGCCCAAGGTCCTTGAAAATGGAGGTAAAGGGGGGTTTTGTAGGTGAAAGAGAGATGTTTTTGGTGCCAAAACTCAGTCACCAAGAAATCTTTCCCGGGCAAAATCCTGTAAATTGAGCAAGGGAGAGAATCCTGGCCAGAAATCTGTAACCGACGCCCAGAGGCGCGCGCTTCCTGCCTTGGGGGCAGGAGGCGCGCGCGTCTGGATCCTCCTGTCGGAGGCGCACGACTCAGAGAAGGCGATTTTGACAGAATGGACTAGAAAGTCAGCCTTGTTATTCAGTTTAGTCCCTGGACTTAACGAAGTCAGTCAGGAACTTAACAGAAGTGACAGAAACTAACGAGAAACACTTAAAATGGGGGAGAAACACAAGATCAAATGTGCAATCGGGGTGAGCGGTCCAAGGCGGGGTGTCTACAAAGCCCCTCGGCGACGTGGATTGCAAAGCAAAAGGCGTCGACGAAAGTTAAAAACACCCGCCGAGGACATCACCAAGAAAAAGCAAAGACTCGATGAAAGCAGGAATTTGAAATTGCGAGAGATAGTGGTGCGCTCCCTGTGTGAGTGGCCTTTGTTGATAGAGGGGGTGGTATGATCCGTTAGGTGAACCTGCCGGCTGAATATGTTGAATGAGGCCGTTAGTGAACCTTTGAACGAGGCCGTTAGTGAACCTTTGGAGAGGCCGTTAGTTAACCTTTGAAGAGGCCGTTAGTGAACCTTTGAGGACGAATCCGTTAGTGAAATCCGTTGATGAGGCCGTTAGTGAACCCTTGAATGAGGCCGTTAGTGAACCTTTGTAGAGGCCGTTGGTGAACCTTTGAAGAGGCCGTTAGTGAACCTTTGAAGAGGCCGTTAGTAAAACTTTGAGGAGGCCGTTAGTGAACCTGTGAAGAGGCCGTTAGTGAACCTTTGAGGAGGCCGTTAGTGAACCTTTGAGGACGAATCCGTTAGTGAAATCCGTTGATGAGGCCGTTAGTGAACCCTTGAATGAGGCCGTTAGTGAACCTTTGGAGAGGCCGTTAGTGAACCTTTGAAGAGGCCGTTAGTGAACCTTTGAAGAGGCCGTTAGTGAACCTTTGGAGAGGCTGTTGGTGAACCTTTGGAGATGCCGTTGGTGAACCTTTGTTGACGAATCCGTTAGTGAAATTCGTTGATGAAATATTGCTTTGAAGTCGCGTGCCACTTGGAGTCACACTTGACTTTTTGACTTGTGGGGTGCGGGCACAATTGACCGCGACCAGAAGAATGTTCCTGCTGGGGATGAAATGTTGAGATTGACTCTTGAGGGGGGTATGGCACCCGTGACAGAACTTAGGGAGTTCGGAATCCGTGGGGAAACATTGATGCTGTGCATGGATTCTTGCATGGGAGACTGCTTCTGAACCTGCCTGATTATGGGAAGAGCGCGCGTCTGGACCTCGTTGTGGGATGCGCGCGCCTCGGATGAGTATGTCGGGGGGGGGGGGGGCGCGCCTGGCGCTTAAGTTCAGCATATTTAAACAGACGGTTCACTATTTACGGCGAGTTTTCAAAATTTTGAAGAACCCTCCAAATTCCAAACCAAATTTTCGCGGAGAAATCACCCCAAAACACTTTCTTGCTGCTCTAGGATCAATTCCGTCAAAGAAACGATGTCGGATCATCAACAATCTCCTCCGTTCGAGATGCCATAGGGCGAGGAGCCCGAAATTGGGGTTGAAGCTATGGACCCGAGCTTGCTTACCTTCCGGCCTCATACCCACATTTCTCATTTCGTGACTTCGGGTTTGGTAAGAATGCCTCACCTTTCTTGTCGATTTCGGATTTCATGAAGTTCCGTTTTTTACCCGAAATATTGTTGCAGCAGCTTTATTGATCATTCCTTACATGTTGTTTGTTGCTGCTGATTTGTTGTAAGAAACATATTGGGGCGCCCATTTTCTTGTTCACACACTTGCTTGCACATTGCCCTGCCATTGAAATCTTTGTGTCGAATTCATCCGTTTTCTAGCAGTCATGCTGATGAAATTTTCGTTGTTCCTTCTTACCTTTCAGGAGTGGACCCGTCTGACGGAGATTCGTGGTGGGGCTCATGGGCCCATCTCTATATGGAAGAGGTTGCCTGAGAATGTTCGGGCCCGAGTTACAGGGACTCATTTTGGTCTTTTTGTCACCAACCTCCCAGCTTTGAAGAATGACCCCGATGTGGTCCAGGCATTGAGGGAAAGATGGTGGGACACCACCCATACCTTTCATTTACCCATGGGCGAGGTGACTATGACACCTACCGATTTCACAGCTTTGACGGGCTTGCCGTTCATAGGGATGCCTGTCCCTTTTGGTTTGAGAGGGGCTGTTCGGACTCCGGACGAGTTACTGGCTTTGGTTGACTGCCTGTTCGAGGTTAAGAATTCTCGAGTGACATGGGGGCGAATCCGGGCCTATTTCGGCATCTTAATGGCTGAGGCTCGAGGTGTTACTGCTGATCGGGTCGATGCCGTGGCCCGTTGCTTTATTTGGTACCTGTTATCCCATACTCTGTTTGCCAACGGGGGATCTTCGGCCTCTTTGGCTCTGCTCGACTTGTTAGTGGATCTGGACCAGATCGGCCAATATAACTGGGGCGCAGCGGGCTTAGCTGCTTGTTATCACGGCATGGATTTGACTAGCCGCTCGACCACTAGCTCGGTTACGGGCTTCAGCTTGCTGTGGGAGGTATACCACTTACTGTCCCTTTTATATTCTCCTTGCCTTGGTCATAACTGCCTTTTTCGTTGACTGTCATTAACTTTGCTTCTGCCTCTTGTCTACAGCTCTGGGCCTTTGCTATCCTGAATCTGAGGGATTTCAAGATTGATAAGGAAGGCCAGCCCCAGTATCCGGACTGCGCACGGTGGGCGTACAAGAAGAGGAAAGTGAAGACTGGTACGAACCCCATTAGTCTTACTTCGGTCCGACAGCATTTGGACACCTTGAGGTCTGAGTCTGTTGCCTTCTCTTTGTATCCGTGGAGATCAGTTCAGCACTGGTTTGAGCATACTCTTATTCCTACCCGTTCTCGGCTTTTGATGAGTTCGGGTGAGTGCATGGCTCTGTATTTGGGAGACAGAGTGTTCTGGAAGCATGGTATCCAGGTGATAGACTTTTACACCCCCCCTCGTCCTGCAGTTCCAGATGTTTCTCCTTTATGCCCTCGTAATTGGAGGTCACTTTCAGAGGCCGATCGCGCGGCATACATGGCAGGGATTGATGCCGTCCCTCACATTCACTTGGATCAGGATTATGGCCTCTTCAGGGAGAACAAATTGATGCAAGGCTTCATGTTTGCTGATCCGAGGAGATCACAGGCTGCTCCTACGACCTCCGCTCGGTTTTATACTACCGGTGCCGGGTATTGCTTTGATCCTCCTTTGCCTCCTCCCTACTACACTTATTCAAACTTCGGGGTCTTTGAGGAGCAGAGGGAGATTGTTCCCGAGGACATGTCACCAGAGAGAGATCCTCCTGCTCAGGCTGCTGTGGTATGTTTTTATGACCATCTTTGCATTTCTCAGTTCCAGTCTTGTTTTTCTGTCCCTGATGCAATTTTCTTTTCTGCCCCCCGTTGTAACAGGTACCGGTAGCTGCTTATAGGCACTTGGGCAGACAGAACAAGGGGATGAGGAGGAGACTGCGTCAGCTGGAGGAGAAAGTACTAGAGCTGTGCAGGGACATTGCCGACATGACTAGAGAGGCTGCTGGTGCTGTCTCTGGTGCTGCGAGAGGAGCTGCCCGAGGTGCTCGAGGCATGAGACGAGGTTGCAGGGATGCTGCACTGGATATTGATGAGGCTGTCTCTTCAGCGAGGCAGTCACTGAGAAGGAGTCTGAGCCGGGGAGGCAGTCAGAGCAGGGGTGGAGCTAGCCAGAGCAGAGGTGGTGCGAGTTCGTCTCGGCGGGTGCAGAAGAGGAGCCGGCATGAGATCAGAGTTGAGGAGTCTGAGTCTGAGGATGATGATGATGATGATGATGAGGAGGATGATGATGATGAGGAGGAGACCGAGAGCTGCAGCAGGGGGTGAGCACAGTCTGGTGATGATGTGCCCGAGCTGTTGTGGCTGAGAGGATGAGGATTGAAACACCTTTACTTTTGCCTGTAATAACATTTAACATGTATTTACAATCCTAGTTATCTTACTACTCATTTTATGTTTTATTAGCGACTCGATCTTAGATGTCGACCTTTACAAACAAATGTGTGCCCAAAGAATGCTTGTTGTTGATGCTTGAACTCCTTTTCGCTGCGGGGATTTGATTTTGCTGCAGGTTGGATATGTTAAAGTGCTTGGGTTCTGTTCTGAACTGACAAGGGCTATTTCTGTCTGAACTGCTGTCAAAGGCCCGCGCGTTGGGCCTTGCTTGTGGGAGGCGCGCGCGTTGTGAAGCCTTGGTCGGAGGCGCGCGCTTCTGGCCTGCTGAATTACAGCCCCTATCTTTTTCTGATCAGAATGTTCAAACAGCTATAATTTTAAACCATTTTCGACCAGAATGGTCACACAGCATTCTTCTGCAAACACTTTCTCCTCCTAAACCACAAAATTCTTGTCATAATGGCCCCAATGACTTTCTCTTTTGAAGTCAAGGTTTCCGTCCCCGAGGGTGAGAAGTCCGTTCCAATGGTGAACGCCGTTCCAGCTGTGGGGTCCGTCTCGATGGTGGAGAAGCGTCCGAGCATTTTTGATCGTTTGGGAAGGCCCAATGACGATGTTGTTGACCCCGTGAGACCGGTGGTTCATGTGCGGGACTATAGACCCCGTCATTTTCCCAAGAAGAAGAAAGGTAAGGGAAATTCCTCCCATGTGTGGAAGCGTCCCATGGTTGTCCCCGCTAAGGCTCCGCTTGATAAGGGAAAAGGGAAAGCCGTTGATGAAGCTCCGTCCCGTCCTAGCGTTTTCTCCCGTCTTGGCGGTCCCAAGAATGTTCCGTCCCCATCCAAGAAGACTAAAGGGCATAACAAGAAGCAATGGGTTCCCAAACCTAAGAAAGATTAGATTTTTATTTGTACCCCAAGAGATTGCAATTAAATTAGACCACTTTGTTTTAGGATTTAATGTTTTGATGTCTTTTGTTGCTCAATAAATCCGTTGTAATGGCTTGAATAATTCATTGAATGAATAAAAATTGCATCTTGTTATTTGAAGTGAATTGGGTATTTTTGATATGTTTTAGACCGCACCCGAAGGTTGCCTACGTTCCTCCAGTTGGGAGGCCAGGTCTCCGTAGTTCAAACAAACAAAGACCATTTTTTTTTGTGCACCCTGTTTTTTTGCCTAAACCGCCCTTTTGGGTTTTCAATCTAGCGGGCTTCTTTTTTGCACGTGCTCTAATTTTTTCCTAGGCCGCCCTTGCGGGTTTTCAACCTAGCGAGCGATTTTTTTTTTTTTTTTTATGGTCTTTGTTTATTAAGCATAGAACCTCTTGAGCTTGTCGAGGTTGACCTCCTTTGGCAGCTGGTCACCATCTAAATCCACGAGTCGGACTGCACCGCCACTTAGTATCTTTTTGACCACGTACGGACCGATCCATCAGGGTCCCCATTTCCCCAGGGGATTCATGGCATTAGGAGGATGTTGTCTTAAGACCAAATCTCCCACATTGATGTTTCGAGGCTTCACCTTTTTGTTGAAAGCTCTTCCCATCCTTTGCTGATACGCCCTTGTGCGTTCGAGTTCTCTTTGCCTTTTCTCGTCAAGTAAGGCTAGCTGTTCATATCGACTTTGCATCCAATCGACCTCATTGACTTTATTCTCGAGGAGGACCCGTAGAGATGGGACTTCAAGTTCGATTGGGAGTACGGCTTCAGAACCATAGACTAATGCATAAGGAGTTTCTCCTGTTGCTGACCGTATTGATGTGCGGTAGCCCCACAATGCTAATGGTAGCTTCTCGGGCCAATCCCTTCCTGTTGAGGCCATTTTCTTGACGATGGTCTCGATGGTCTTATTTGATGCTTCAACCGTGCCATTTGCTTGGGGACGGTAAGGAGACGACTTGTGCTTGGTGATCTTGTATTCTACCAAAAGTGCATCCATTTCCTTCTCAAAGTGAGAGCCGTTGTCAGAAATGATTTCATGAGGCACGCCGTATCGGCACATGATATTAATCTTTACAAATTCGGCCACTTTCTTGGCGTTGAGGGTCCGATAGACTTGTGCTTCGACCCACTTTGTGAAGTAGTCGATGGCCACTAGGACGAATGACTGCCCATTGCTTCCGGCAGGATGGACTTTACCGATGATGTCTATCCCCCAATAAGAGAAAGGCCAAGGTGTGACCATGTTGTAAAGTTGCGAGGGTGGAGCATGTTGCAGATTAGCATGGAATTGGCACTTGGCACACCTTTTGACTTTCTCGATACAGTCTCGTTCCATAGTGCTCCAATAGTAACCAATGCGGAGTATCTTCTTGACTAGCATAAACCCATTCATGTGGGGTCCACACTCTCCTTCGTGCACATCACACATTATCTCTTGAGCTTCGGCCTCATTGGCGCATAATAGATTGATCCCGTCGTGGTGCCTTTTATAGACTCGGTCCCCAATCAGTACATACAGAGAGGCTAGCCTTTGCAGAGCCGCTTGAGACTTCTTATTGCTATTCTCGGGATAAGTGCCATCTTTGAGGAAATTCATGATATCCGAATACCACGGAGAGTTTGTTTGAACCTCGTTGATCTCGATACTCATGCAGTACGCCGGACTGTTCCTTCGGGCAATTTTGAAAGACTTCACCATTTCTTCAAGGTGCTGACCATACTGTTAGAGGGTAGTTGAAAGTGATCTCTTGGAATTGTTCAACCAATTCTTCAAGGTGCTGACCATACTGTTAGAGGGTCGGGTCTTGGATTCGCCATTTACCCGATTGCTGATTGATAAGGAGCAAAGAGTCGCCGAATACTTCTAGTTCCGTGACGTTTCTTTCGAGAGCTGCTTCGAGCCCTGCTATGCATGCTTCGTACTCGGCAATGTTGTTGGTAGCTTCGAATTCCAGACGGATGGCAATGGGAGTGTAGATGTCTTTTGGATCGACAAGCAATACTCCTATACCAAAACCGTGCTTATTGGCGGCGCCATCGAAAAAAAGTTGCCACTTATTTTCCTCGGTTGCAGTACAAATTAAATGCTCGTCGGGGAACTGTACGTCTTCCCCCTTCACTTCGTCACACGGGAATTCGGCAAGCTGGTCACTGAACACTTTCCCCCTGACGGATTTTAGTGTGACGTAAGTGATATCATAGCCGGCGAGCATGAAGTACCATTTGGCTATTCTTGTTGACATGAAAGGCTTCTCGAAGATGTAGCGGAGCGGGTCCACCTTTGCTACTAGCTTGATCGGAAAAGCTTCCATATAGTGTTTAAGCTTTTGAGTTACCCAAACCAATGTTGCACATGAGTTCTCTAAGACAGAGTAGTTCTTTTCGCCTCCTTGGAATCGGCGACTGACAAAATAAATGGCATTCTCCTTTGTGGACTCTCGTTGCTCTTGTGCTAACATAGCCCCTAGGGCTTCATCATTGACAGTGAGATAGAGCAAAAGAGGCTTCTCCTTGTGCGGCGGAACTAGAACAGGAGGGCACGTCAAGTAATGCTTCACTTGGTCGAAGGCTTCTTGGCACGCGTCGGTCCATTCTAGAGCCACATTCTTCTTGAGTAGCTTGAAGATTGGCTCGCACATGGAAGTGAGTTGGTGCACAAACCGACTGATGTATTGCAGTCTGCCCATGAAACCTTTGATCTCTTTCTGCGTCTTTGGAGGAGGCATGTCAATGATTGCCTTGATTTTGGAGGGATCTACTTCAATTCCCCTTTCAGTGACCATATAACCAAGGACTTTGCCACGGATAACCCTGAACGTGCACTTTGCAGGGTTGAGCCTCATCTTGTGTTGACGAAGCCTTTCGAAGAACTTGCGAAGATCGATTAAATGTTGACCATCGGTCCCTTTGGAGTGAATGATCATGTCGTCCACATAGACCTCGATTTATTTGTGAATCATATCGTGGAACAAGTCTGTCACGGCTCTTTGGTAGGAAGCCCCAGCGTTTCTTAACCCAAATGGCAAGACTGTGTAGCAAAAGGTACCCCACGGTGTTGTGAAGGCTGTCTTATATTGATCTTCCTCGGCCATGAGAATCTGATTGTACCCAGCGAACCCATCCACGAATGGCGAACCTCGTAGGCAGCAGTGGAGTCGACCAGCATGTCGATGTTAGGGAGTGGAAAATCGTCTTTCGGGGAAGCTTTGTTCAAATCTCGGAAGTACACACAAACTCGAACCTTGCCGTTTGCCTTTCTGACTGTCACGATGTTGGCTAACCATGTCGGATACTCGATAACCTTGATGAAACCCACACTGGGGAGCTTCTCGATCTCTTCTTTGACTTGCAGAGACCATTCTGGCTTGATCTTTCTGAGCTTCTGTTTTACCGGCTTGGCATCTTCTCTGATCGGAATTCTGTGCTCCGCTACCTTTCTGTCCAAACCCGGCATGTCTTTGTATGACCATGCGAACACATCCACAAATTCTCTGAGCAGTGCAGTCAGTCTGTCTCTTTCGTCCCCCTTGAAGAAGCTTCCGATCTTAGTTTCCCTTGGCTCTTCGTCGGTACCCAGATTAACAACATGCAATTCTTCGTCAGCCCCTGGACCATTTTCACCACGACTACGGACCTGTTGAGCAAGTTCATTTAAGTATGTTGTGTTTTTCGTGGTCTATTTCATCATAATTTGAATCGTTATTAACTTGTTCATTAAGTTCATTATTAGTTAATTCATCATTTATGATATTTGCAATCTCAGGGTACTCAGAAATATCAAATTTTTCATTAGCAAAGAAAGGAAACACACGCTCGGCTATGGCCTCCATATCCTCTTGGGTGAGGGTATTAGAGACACTCTCGGACTCGAAAGTAAGTGTGAGCCTCTCTTCCTTTGTTGCTGTGCGGGGTATGCAACCCATTTTTTGGACTAAGAATTCCTCGGATACCACGGGCCCTTTCGTAGAATACCAATTGTTGATCGGCTCGGAACTTGGCGGGATCTCACTGATAGTCTCATTCATGATGACGGTGTCATGGATGGCGTTGACTTGGCATTCATTCATTATGGCAAGCTCTTCGAACATGGAGGCTAAATCTGTCGGTTCTTCCCCCACGATGATTTCTGTCTCGGACTCTATAGTCACCTTCCTTCCCCACCATTCACGGGGAGACATGGGAGTTGGTTCCCTTTCGGATTTCTGGATCTCACAATCGGAGAAGATTTCGAGACCGGGATTTTTGACACCCTTATTGTAAACCCATGGTTCGGGAAAGATCATGTATGGAACGTTTTCCCCTTGGCGGACAAAATAGCCATTCAACGTCTTGCGGTAAGGCCTTAGATTAGGGACCTCATAACGACGGCCTTCTTTACGAGCTCGGGCCTTTTCATTCTTGATCGCTTGCTCTTGTTTCAAGTCTTCTCTGGAAGGCTCGTACCCCAAACCGAATGTGTTCTTGACAAATGGGACTTGCACAGGATGTAGGATTCCTTGTTGATATTTCCCTAGGCCTAAACCAGGGAAGTAGTCCATATTACTCATCATGCGGAGGACTTTGTGATTGCAGGGGGTCCATGATCCGTTTCCCCCTTCTTTGTCAATGGCGTTGATTGAGACGCCGGAGAGAGTGGAGTCTGGTAAACCATGCTGAACTTGGTGGACGGGCTCAGCTTTTCTGTGGATAGTGACGTTTTCGGCCATGACGGTCACTATTTCATCACCATTTCGGATCTTGACACATTAATGGAGAGTTGACGGGACGGAATTAGAACTGTGAATCCATGGTCGATCCAAAAGAAAGTTGAACGAGGCC
Source organism: Campanula takesimana (assembly GCA_026119855.1). Taxonomy (NCBI): domain Eukaryota; kingdom Viridiplantae; phylum Streptophyta; class Magnoliopsida; order Asterales; family Campanulaceae; genus Campanula; species Campanula takesimana. Next base: position 633,954 of record JAOWBW010000551.1, read on the forward strand.
GGGATGTCAAGCACTTGGAATGGAATGGACATGACCATGCTCCCAAACTCAATGTCTATTTCGATCATGCCCATGACTGTACGGGCGGTGCTGTCATAACCTCGGATTACTTGAGTAGAAGGCTTCAAATCGGAATCCTTAAGCCCCAGTATGCCCATGATTCTGCCAGGCATGAGGTTGAGTGCGGAACCACCGTCCACTAAGACTCTTGAGATGGGCCTCCCCCTTGCTCGTACCTTGAGGTAAATAGCCTCGTTGTGGTCGGAACCAAATGGTGGAAGGTCCATATCGGCAAAGGTGATGACGTTGCCAAAATGAATGTGACCGATCATTGCCGTGAGGTCCTCGGGAGTAGTATCAGGAGAAATTGATGTATCATCGAGATTGCGGATGACAAGATCTCGGTGTTTCTTTGAGGATGCGATGAGGTCCCAAATAGAGATGTTGGCTTGAGTTTTCTTGAGTTGGACAAGTAGAGGATCTTCGGGAGTGTCGCGAGCTTGCGGCCTTTGAGAAGAGGAGCTTGGTGTGGAAGTGGAAGGGTTGCTTGCTATGACTCGACCGGATCGAGTTAGCATGTTGACGTTCCCATCTTGCTTCGTTTTTCTATTCTCTAGTACTTCCCTCATTACCTCATCGTAAGTCACAACATAACAAGAATTGTCAAGTTTATTCATAACATTGGGGCCCCCATTCACAATTGGGATTGAATGGGTGGTCCGCTCGAGTTCTCCTATCTCTATTACATTGACATGTTCGCCATTAGTCACTACAAATTCTTTCTTGTCTATGAGATCTTGAATGACATTGCGGAGAACGAAGCATTCCTCGGTGGTGTGGCCACTATATTGGTGGTAGCCACAATATTTGTGGTGAGCATGATTGAGGTTGACCGTCTTGGGTTGGTACCCTTGTACGGGTGTGACTTGACCCTTTGCTTTGAGTACTTCGAAAGCTTCGGTTTGAGTCATGCCTTGGAGAGGCGTGTAGATACGGTCATTTCGAGACTTCTTCCCTTGGGGTGGAGGAACCTTTTTGTAATTCCCCTTATCAATAGTGACGGCGTTGACCGAGGCCTCTTTTGTGGAGTTGGAAGCGGCCTTGTAGCGGTAGCTAGGAGCACTTTTCTTGACTTCCTTGAGCAACTCGTCCATTCGGACCCCCGCCTCATACATTTGGGAGAAATCCGCATAGCAAGCCCCACTTAGGTGGGTGCGGAGATCAATTTTGAGACATTTGAGAAAGATGTCCATTTGCTCCTTGGTATTTGGCCTTTCCACAATCTCGGAGAGTTTATCATTCCATCTCCTTGTGAAGTCGATGAAGGACTCGTGGTCTCGTTGAGTAGTGTTCTCTAGCTCTTTCCTTGTGGGCCGGTGAGTGGTGTTTCCTTGGTATTGGTTCTTGAAGGCAATCATGGCGGAGTCCCAATCAAGACGGACAGTGAGCGGGAGAGTAGCATACCAATCTTTTGCCGCCCCCTCGAGAGTGAGAGGAAAGCATTGAGCCATCAACTTGGGGGAGACCTTCTTCGGAACCATTGCCCAAATATAAGTCTCAATGTGAGCCATAGGACAAGAGTTGCCCTTGAATTTGCTTATGTCGGGCATCTTGAACTTATCAGGAAGAGCGGCCATAGTACTCATGAGGATGGATGATTGATAAAGGCTTGTGTCGGAGCCTTTCCCCATGATAGAATCCACCATTTTGGGCTCATTGTTCTCGGAACTTGGCTCTCCCACTTTCTTGGTGCGGGTGTTGACATAAGGACTTTTGAACAAACCTTCGGTCCATTCGGATTCGTCATCGTCATTTTGGCTCTTCCCCTTGGCAAGATTAGTGAGATTTTCTTTCATTAGCTCCATCCCGGCCTCGTGGGCCTCCCTTTGGCTGTCGAGGTGGGATTGCCAAATGTCGTCTTTTCTTTGTGCCTCCTTATTAAGGGTGGAGACTTGCTCTTGGAGGAGTTGAACCATGGTTGCGAGTTGCTCGAGAGTCATGGTATTGTTGGTGTTGGAGCCGCCGGCCATTGTTGATGTAGGAGCTGTTGGAGTGATCTCTTCACGGACTAACCGATTTGCCGAATCCCGGTAGACTCTGTAAGTACCAATTGAACCTAGATTGCAGAAGAGGCCCTTGTCAGTCTTGAGTAACACTTGCGGTCCACGAAGAGGCTTAGAACACACAGTTGGGCACACGACTCGAACCACATAAGAAAAGACTTTTTTTTTTTTTTTTTATAAGTCGGAGGGAATGGATCCCTTTTGGGGTTTCTAAGAAAATAATGGAATCGTCACACTAGTATATAGACCATCTCGCGGTCCCATATACTCATCGGATTTCATCGCGTTTGTGAATCCTACATGTATCGGGATTAAACTAAATTAATGTGGTAAAGCATACATGCGGGGACGGATTTTTATTTTCGTCCAAAATATCCACTTTTGGGGACGGATTTTTATTGCGTCTATTTCAACAAGTTGGCATGTATGATTTGAAAACATTAGTTTAGGGAAATCTCGGTACATGGAAACCGACTTGAGTCACGGAGTGTTAGACCCTAACTAGAATTGTGTGGCTTGTGCTCGGCTAAATAGAGGCTTAAAGGTCACCCCCGGCATGTAGTCGTGAACTACGCCACGGGCTGAGGTTTACCGCTTCGGAAGAGTCAAGGTCGAGTGGAGCTTGAAACTTCCTAGGACGGGCCTCGACGGGTTTGGGGTTGGACTTGTGCGACTCGATAGTGAGCAATTCATAGGAATATGTGCATGTAGTGTGAGGTCTAACAGGTGACAAAATATTTTTTATATTTTTTTTTCCAAAAGAAATAAAAAAAAACAAATAAGCACATAATTACAACTTTCGAATCACCCGTGATGCAGGCAACTGTGCCCACACCCCCATCATACTGCTCTGTTCTGAGGCCTGTTTCTGTTCTGGGAACTAACCCAGAAGCGTGCGCCTCTGAGTGTTGATACGAGACGCGCGCGCATGGCGCGATGCTATTGGGAGGCGCGCGCTTCTGGGCACACCTGTCAGATTGTTAGATTTTGGACTCAGGGATTGCCCTGGTCCTATGTGCATATTGTAACCCCTGCAGAAATGATTAGTGGAGAATAGCAGAAGAAGAAGATGAAGAACATGAAGAAGCGGGCGATTCTGGTCCTTGATGCGGGATGCGCGCGCCTTAGGCTGAAGAGGCCAGAAGCGCGCGCCTCCCCCATTAGGAGTCAAAATACCCAGAAAAGATGTAGATTTTGATCAGAATGCAAGTTTAACCCTCAAACGTCCCCAGCAGAGTCGCCACTGTAGATACCCCGGGGGAACCGCGGCTTGGCTAGAGCGCGTGAATTATCCTAGGATGTCTAACTTGTTTTTAGAGTCGCCACCTATGTTTTGAGGAACATAAGAAAAACCTATTGATTGTAGCCTAAGTTTGATTACGAAAACAGAGATTCTTTGTTTTGAGGTTCGGGGGTTAGGTTACGAGATGGGAAGTACCGAAACACCCATCTTGCCCAACTAAAGTTGGTCTTGCTTGATCAAAATCTACATGAATGATAAACGTTCTTCTTCTTCTTCTTTAAATCATAAAAAAGGGGGTTTAAAATAGAGTTTGGAATGTAGGAGATAGCTCTTTAACCGACCTCAATGAGATGAGGTGATCATTAGAGTCATGTCCCAAAATGATTTGGGTGATTGCACTTTGATAAAACAAAAAGAAAGAGAAAAGAGATGAAGTTAAGAAGAGGAAAGAAATAACTTTACCTAGACTTCAAGAGACTTCAAACACTTCTTGATGAATTCCTTGGAGAAATCCTTTGGAAATGCTTTGTAAGTGTGAAATTTTAGTGTCTTATTGAGAATGTAAGATTGAGAGCCCAAGGTCCTTGAAAATGGAGGTAAAGGGGGGTTTTTATAGGTGAAAGAGAGATGTTTTTGGTGCCAAAACTCAGTCACCAAGAAATCTTTCCCGGGCAAAATCCTGTAAATTGAGCAAGGGAGAGAATCCTGGCCAGAAATCTGTAACCGACACCCAGAGGCGCGCGCTTCCTGCTTTGGGGGCGGGAGGCGCGCGCGTCTGGATCCTCCTGTCGGAGGCGCGCGACTCAGAGAAGGCGATTTTGACAGAATGGACTAGAAAGTCAGCCCTGTTATTCAGTTTAGTCCCTGGACTTAACGAAGTCAGTCAGGAACTTAACGGAAGTGACAGAAACTAACGAGAAACACTTAAAATGGGGAGAAACACAAGATCAAATGTGAAATCGGGGTGAGCGGTCCAAGGCGGGGTGTCTACAGGTAGAAGATCTCTTTTTTGTTGGATCGGAAGGAGTAGTGCCCATATCTGAAGATGTTGGGAAGAATGGCCGTACCGATTAAACCTTTGCCTCGGCCAGTACCACGGGGATTTGGTGGCAGGTTCCGAGTCAATGTAGGCTAAGAAGAAACCACCGCTCCGGTTTTATAAACTTTGTCCGTGACAGGGAGTTTATTCCCCGGAGCCTCCGTCCTCTTTAGAGCGTCCGCTCTCTTTTGTTTCTCAGCAAGAGCGACAGCCCGGGCCACTTGCTTGATCTCGGCGGAAGATTTTGGAGGCATTGTATTAGTTGGACCTGAAATCAAGGATAATAATTGGATAAATAAAATGGAACGAGGAAAACAAGAAAAGCAATCTGAATGAGTACAATAAAAGAGACCGAGTAAGCCGGGGTCAGGACACGTCTCCCCCGAACTACAGGCAGAGCACTCAGACTCAAAAGCAAATGACTGATGAACTTTCCAGTCAGGATCTCGCAACATAGGGGCCATGTTAACCCTGTGCTCGGGGCCAGAAGCATGACTCGGGGCCACCCCGGTAAAAATCTGAAGCTCTTCGTCATTGATAATAGCGGGGACATCATAAACTTGAGGAATCTCAATCACCGATTGGTCATCCTGGGTAATTCTTTTCGTAAATCTAGCGAGATAAGCCTCCATCGCAGCGCTCAGCTCGCGGCCTTCTTCTGGATCGGGAAAATTTTGGCGAGAGACCGAGATTGGCGCTATGTTTTCAGGACGAGGGAATGGCCAGCCTAACCGATTCTGAATGACAAAAGGGTATCTTTGCCATTGATCAAACTTGTTGGTAGCGGCGGAAATAATCTTCTCAGATCGCGGTTTGGTCTTCAAGCTTAAACATCCTGCAGTGATTTGATCGGTAAAATAAATATGAAGTGCAGATAAGGAGGGCTCATACCCTAAGATGCGTCTAACGACTATAAAAGACACCAAATAACGAACGGCATTAGGGGTCAAGTCCATCGGGAGACAATGGGTAAACTCAAGAAATTCACAAATAAAGGGATCTAGAGGAAGGCGTAGCCCATTCTCGAACTGAACTGGAAAGAAGATGCACGCAAGGTTCCCTGACCGGATCAAAGGAGGAGTCACCAATTTTCCACCAATAAGTGACTCATACTCAACAAGACCGTGGATGAGATAGACTTTGGAGTCAACATGAAACTGCGATAAATATTCATCGTAAGAATCCTCCTCGCCCTCATCCCTCAAACCCGCACCAGAACAAGATGCACCTCCTTGACTGGTTATTCTATTATCCGGAACCTCAGGAAAGCAATATACTATCCTAACAGGGGATCGCATCAGGCTAATTTTACGTGTTGTATCTGGGGCCAACCTCTCTAATTGCCCGCGCGAATCCGTAGGGGTACCCGACGAATCCCCTTCATCAATCAGATCCTGCCCCTGACTATCTACCTCACCATCACCTCGGGCAGGCTCATCCAACAAAAATTGTTATCTTCGTCAGCCCGCTCAGAAGCATCCCCGCTGCTGGTCACTTCGATCACACCAGCATTCATGGGAATATCGTGGTCTTGGTCACGGATAGGCAAAACATCATCCAGAGGGGTATCCAACCAAGTCCGAGAATCAGGCCCGCTTGTAGATACACGGTCTCCACCTAACCTCACCAACCTTCTAGCATTTCCAGCCATATCTACATTATTTGGGAATCGAGTTAATATGGCCTTCACAAAAATCCCTAACTGTTCCTCACCCCCCCAGAACCCTCATTCTTCCGGAATCATAGTGGACCGAGGGACCTGTCTCCCACAACAGGGGTAGAATCCAGGAGTCCCACTTGTAGACTGTTCCTATTGTTTTGAAAGCAGACAGAGAAAGCCGTTTCCAAGCATTTATTAAAAATCTATAAATTCCTCCCGTTTTTCGACAACAAACCATAGAGGTCTGGACGAAGCATCCGCCCCAGGTCCAGTTCATCCATGGTCGAAGTTAGAAGCTTTTTTCGAGAAACTTTAAAAAATCCAGGACGAACCAGAGATTCCTAAGAAAAAGATGATTCAATCGGTTAAAAGTTGGAAAAATTTTGTTCGTGATCTCAAGACTTTGAGAATGCGGCGGTTAGGTTTTTTCCGAAAAAATGGCGGAAAAAGCTCAAAATTAAAAGTTAGCAGTTAAAAATCAAGTTATGAAGATGAAATTCAAAGCGCTACCTGAAAAACGATCGAGTTAAGGAAATAGAAGAATCAAGTCGCTGTTGTTGATAGCAATAATTTTTTCGAGAGCAATAGCAAGAGGTTAAGGATGTTGAAAGTTTGAATAATCTTATTTGGGATTATTTATAGAACCTGGAACGGGTCGGGTTTACCTATAACCCAGAATCGACCCGGCGTGTACCTGAGAAACGAAGAGGTAGGAATTGGTTTTTCGAAAATCGATGACGGTCGTATTAAATGCGCATGTGGACCTGTCTTTTCAACTGCAAAAAGCATGTCAGACGCCTGGCGTAAGGGGCCCACCGTCCCATCGCTAACTACTATCGTAAGATTCCCGTGTCACTCTACAATGTACCAGATCGGCCCGAATCGAGCTATAGAGGGGTAACTCCTCGCATCGCTCATAAATAAGCTGATCCTTGGAGTTTGGGGCCACTGATGAGCCGAGCATGTTAGAACGGATCCAAGCCCGAGCGAACCGGACCGATCGAGCCCATCATAGAAGGACCCAAAATCTTGAGTCCGAACCGGTGGACCCGTGGAAGCTCATGCCCGAGGCCTAAGCCCGATCACTGATCTGGCTCGAGGAAGGCTTTGCCTCCCGTCATTCCTTAATAAGCCCAGAACCTGCACTTTACAGCTGGCGAATATGTCTAAGGGACGTTAACGATCCGTACCTGTCAGACCATGATCACAAGTTGTGGACCCATCGTCCAATGGGGTCCTGGCACGTGTCCCAAGTTAGTTAATATCCTGATTTGATCTTTTCATTCTCTCTCAATTGCAACCTATAAATACCCATTGACGTCCCCATGGGCAAGGTACGCATTCTAACCCTAATTCACACACACAAGGCATTCACAAGCCTTTCTTCTTAGGTTTTCCTCAAAGATCTTACTCTCACACTCAAGGGCCTAAGCCGGATTCAAAACCGGCTCTGGTCTTAACGGTGTTTTGTTTGTGTTGTGATCCAGGAACCGGAAATACCAAGTTGGAGATCCCTCTCCTTGACCCCAGATTTTCAGGGCGTCATCACCTCATATTTATATAGTCTTTTGCATTTCAATTGTTATTTTCTCTTAAAAAACAAAAAGGACTAAACTATTTAAAACCGTTTACAAAACTATAGTTATATTTTGTAATAAAATTAGTTACATTTCGAAATCCAACTATTACATGCATTCACAGCAAATGTTACATTTCAAGCGACGAACAACTCATTTTTTTTCTTTGTTAAAATATATGGTTTCACAAAAAATAAGTCAAAACCATATCATGACCTATCTAGTTTGATTTGTCTCGTCGAGCCGATTAGGGGTGGAAATGGTTGGGCTCAAACCGCGGTTTGGAACCGAGCCGAGCCAAACCGTGCGTTTAGCTCGGTTTTTAAACTTATGCGGTTCAGCTCGGTTTCAAAAAATTGATAACCCACGCGGTTCGGTTTGGTTCGGCTCACGGTTTGACCCTTCAAGCCGAACCGAGCCAAACCGAGCCGAACCGTTTCGAGCTGAACCACGAGCCGAACCGTAGAGCTGAACCGTTGATCTGAACCGTGGATCTGAACCGTGGAGCTGAACTAGCTGAACCATAGAGCCCTTATATGGACCATTGATTAAATTTAGTGATTTAATATGAACCGTTAGATTTTTTTAGGAAACCTAAATGATATACTCTATCGTCGACTGAGTATTCATTTTCACCAAATCGACAAATCTCTTCGCAGTCATCCCTATCCTCTCCATTCTCTCATCTTCTTCAGTTCACCCACTGGGCCACGACCTAGCTTCCGCCATCATCCTTCTACCCGCCGACGCCATTCCTCCGGCCAACGTCCTTCCTCCATCTCACTCCTACACAGGCCTCCTTATTCAAAGAATCAAGACATCTGCTAATTGAAACCCTAGCTCGAACTTTCAATTTTCCGCGATTAAAGGTAAGTTTCATTCCTTATGCTTCTTCTTGTAATTTTACTTCCAATTTTTCTGTTATTTTTATTCAATTTTTTGTTTTAAGTGTCTACAATAAAGAGGGCTTGCAACTTGCTCTAATATCTAGGGCTCGAGTATCAACCATGGATAGTGATGCTAATTGCAGTGTATGTTCCTCTTCATTTTTTTTTCCAGTTTTGTTTCAAACGAAAACCACCTTCTGTATATGTTTTTTTTTTTCTGTTGTTGAACATCAGTGTTTAATTTCTAAGGATTTATTGGATTTATTTGCATTGTAACTTAAGATTATAGTCCTTGCTAGTGCTATGTGGTATAGTATGGTGTAAGAGTTGTGGTTCAAACCGCGGATTAAGCCACGATTTAAACTGTAAAATCAGACCGTGGTTCAAACCGAGCCGAGTCGAACCGTGATGGTTTAGCTCAGCTCGGCTTGGACTATTTTGTAGTTCAGATCGGTTTGAGATTTCTCCAAACCGATGTATAGCGGTTTGGATTCCAAATTACCCCAAACCGAGCTAAACCGAACCATTTCCACCCCTAGAGCCGATCACAAATGTGTTTTCATAATTTTTTACGGTTTCAAAATCAAATGATATTTCATTTTAAAATTATTGAAAGTTTTTTTTAAAGAGGACACGTGGCAAAAAGCGGGCGCGCGGGTCAGGGCTTGAGATGGGGGCAGACTTGAGTTGGCGGGCAGGTCGGCCCATTGGAGATCCGTCTCAGAGACAGTCTTACCTTATAGAGGTTAATTTGATTATGTTAAATGAGTTGTCTCCTGTGAGAACAATCTATACCCGTCTCATAGTAAAGATGGGTTGACCGGACCCATGACCCGAAGTATATTTTTTTTTTTTCCGTTTCCAAAAGTAATACTTACTATAACTAAATATAACAATTGGGTTATTTATATGTAACATTGTTTATAATTAAATGTAACACATGATTTTACCAAAAAAAAAACGTGCATTTTACTCATCTTTCACTGTAGTAGTAACTATAATTATGTGTAACTGTAGACACGCCGATCTCACACCCGTTAAACTGTACCTTTAAACCGGTCTAAACCCGACAATTGACCTAAAACTCCAGATTTGGTCGTTCGGGACTACCGTACGCCTTATCGGTGCATCGGATGGAAAAACCGAGTCCAGATTCATGATCAGGGCTCAAAACCGATAAAAAGGGGTATTTTCTATAAAAAAAAAAAAACGTGCGCGGTAGTGCGGATCCCGCACCTCTAAAGAGCATTTTATCGGACATCTTATGCATTTAAAATTACAATATTTTATTCCTTGCTTATCAACAAATTCTAGATATACCGGCTGAACAAGAAAAATATTTCGAGCAACTTTCAAGTAGATGCCGATGACTTTGTACAAAAAGACAATTTTATTGTATTCCTCCACATAGAACATGGTTGTTGGGCCTGACGGAGCCAGAAAAAAATTCATACACACACACGCATAACCAGCCCCTACAAGCCAGGTGTCCACCCCACATTTGCCATGGTGTAAGCACCTCATTCTGCCACCTAGCCAGGTGCGCGGCCGTGCACTCCTGCTCCACCAAATTTTCTTTGTTGATTCCCTCTTATTTCAAACACAATGATCACCATTTCAATCAAGCTCCCATCACCCTAATTCGGCTACCCCCCTCCAATACCCCTACTCAAGGGAAGATTAGTAAAAAATCACCTCTCTCCTCTGTAGATACCCCGGGGAACCACGGCTTGGCTAGAGCGGTGAATTATCCTAGGATGTCTAACTTGTTTTTAGAGTCGCCACCTATGTTTTTAAAGGAACATAAGAAAAACCTAGAAATAGCCTAATTTATGTACAAACCAGAGATTCGGAGAGAAGGGTTTCGGGGGTTAGGTGACGGAGTGTGAAGTACTTAAACACCCACTCCGCCCCGCTTATGCGGGTCTTGCTACTATTGGTGTTCTAATGCTAAATGTCCTTCAATTTATTAACAGTGCTAACAATTATAATGTAAAGAAAAAAAGGGGAAGAAAAGAGAATTGTTTTATTTATAAATTTATGCTAA